>JAUTBZ010164486.1:0-10746 GCA_032361785.1 Lepetodrilus galriftensis | reverse complement strand
GAGAGAGAGAGAGAGAGAGAGAGAGAGAGAGAGAGAGAGAGAGAGATAGAGAGAGAGAGAGAGAGAGAGAGAGAGACACCATAGTTAAATGAGGTGTGATGTTATGCAATTTTACTCATGTCTTTGAAACTTCTGTATAAATCAAATTATACAAAAATTGATAAAAATTGATGTATATTTCGTATGGTTCATCTCTTCAATTGTCAAAGATGTCCATAAAACCTTAAATTAGCATTCCCCCCATTCACAGAACGAAAATAAGTGATGTTTACATTTGACTTGTACAGTAAAAAATGGGTGGTTCGTAATTAATTTCCAGGTGTGTATATATATTACATTGTAAAAATCAGGTATTATACACATTACCTGATTATACATATTAACTGTAACATATAGTTACCGTATAGCTTACAGGGGCAGTGTAGGGCACACATGATGTATTATTTCCAAAGCATAATTATAGGTACTTCAGATTGCATACTATATATTGAAGTAAAAAGAAAAGACGCAAAAGAAATACTATATTGCGTTGTAGATGACCTACGATCTTTAACCTATTCCACATGGATTCAGGAAAACAATGCACGAATCTCCGTGTGATTCTGCCACACCATCACTTGTACAAACTATAACATGGTTACATTCGCTAGAATGTCAAACTGATGATTTATTAACCGCAGAGCACAGCGCAGACAAATAAAAAAACTAGTATAACAGTCAGTCTCATGCCCGTATACCTGTTGTGTACAAGTACAAGTTGAAGCAACGTGATCCTTGCAAGTTCTATATTGGTATTTACCTACTATTCTTACCCAATATTGATTTTCTTAAGCCTTATTTTACCATCTCAGATACATGTATCATGTCAAGGTATAATCACTGGCCGTCACTGTGCTAGTCGGAAACTAGGAGCGGTGTTGTATCAGTATGTATTTGATAAGGTCTGTAATAACCTACGGTAAACTAACCCTGGAACAGCAGGAATAAAAGTAGAATTGGGACGACGGAATTTGAGCTCGCCGTATCTTAATCACCATTTACAGACATTTTTATTAGTCATTTGATATTTGACCTAAATGCCAAGCAAATAATACAATCAGTAACGAGCAGTGAGTATACCTACATGTAATGGGAAGACAACGGCACAATAATGTAATACTGTGGAATACACTGAAAAACATACACCTACTCAGAGACAATATACAGATATTATGGTCTCTGACCTACTGAAGTATACTATTCGTCTGTAAGTAACACTAAACGTCTTTTTATAAGACGGTCTACTTACAGGGATTGTGTCACTATGTCTAAATCCTGAGTTATAGTGATCTCAGAATGTAATATTTCACAGTGTGCCTCTCCATGCAGTCGTATTTATTCCGTAAGATCATATAGAGTGCACGCTGGTGCGTGTCTGAAGGGGCTCTATATAGAGCTTCATCACATACTAGGCGCTATGGTGGGGCAGCTCTGTTTCTAAAGGAGGACACGACCTCGACGTCTTCCAGTGGTATCACCTTTGGTCTCCGTTATCGAATATAGCCATCATTACATCCGGCCGACATTGGCAGTGAACAGCGGGGCTCAATCCAATGCGGAATCCCTCCATCCAGTATCAATTCACATCACTGACGGTTACCCCTTTACAATTATGGAGATTTTATACATCATCGATATCCATGTTCCGAAATAGAAATCATAATTGTCTCCAAGTGGAAACTTAACAACATCGAAGAGGATCGTTTTGATGTATTGATATACCTAGATTAAATACGTAATTACACGTTATCTGCAGAGGTAGACATACTAAAGCCTAGTATTTATCTATTGCCGTTTTAAGGAAGTGCTTCTTTAGTCTCGATGTCCTACAACTTTGCATTGTATTGCCTACATACAATAATACTATGCAACAAATAACAGTTCGGAATGTGTGCATATCGAAAGCATTATATAGTGGACGTATATGCGTCCAGAATAAGGGTATACTAGTACTTAACGCATACACATTAAATAACTGTATATGTGAATACTAAATTGTGAATTATTGTATGCTTGAAGCTTCATGCAGCGCTTTCATCTACGAAGAATCCATAAACAATGTTCTTTCTAGCTGATAACCATATATTGCTCGGCATTGGGAGACTTGGGAGTATTCACTGAAATATTTCCTTGCTATAAATGTTCAGAACCGTAATACACATGCCAGGATAGGTTGATTAGATTGCTCGTCCCGCTCTGTAGTTGGTCGTGATGGTTTCCCTACTTCACAATTCATATCTGTGTTAGCACACATTTTGAACTTCTTAGTCGGATTATCAGTTAAGAGGAAATTGTTTTATGGACTGACTTGCGGACGGCACTAGTGGTTAAATTGCCTCAGGCATGGATGTTTAGAGTAATCCCCGCTATGTAGTCTCAAATATGAGTGTGCTGGGGGACGCATACATGTTGGAAGCTGAGGCGACAGAATTATGTTCTGATAACCATGTCGATGCAACTCTTACGAAATCATTCATAAAGATCCAATGTAAAGGAAGTATGATGATTAAGCATTAGTCGTTGCATCTTTGTGAGGAATCTTTTGAAAATGTCACGAACGCGTAGCTAAATAGTAACTCGATCACATTGATGACAATTTATCAAATATAGAATTAAATTTACTGCTAAAACAACAATTTAAATTGATTTGACCGAAAGTGCAAAGACCGACTCTGTATGTAGACAGAAAGCTGAGCATTGTGGAATGTAATTATTTAGGATAATATTTTCTATAATTATGACTTTCTTATTACCATGATTCGTGATATTTACAGAAATGTGAGCTGTTTTTTTTTCAAATCACGGGCTAATGCAACACTGATTTCTAATGTTGCAAGATTAATATCGGTGTTATGTTCTGTTGAACTTTAATTCCCGAGTCAATTAATATATTTCAGGAGTTTGTGGGAGTTTGGCATTGCCGAGATGCTATATTAAAGGTTTCAGTATATATTTACGCTTCTTAATGCCAAAGAGGTCAACACACAGTGCAATATATTAGCAGTATGTATACCCGGTAATATACTTGACTTGTATCTGCGTGTACATAATATAGTTGTTCGTATATTGCATTGTGTATATAAACTATATAGTTGCATTTAGTGCATGATGAATCCAAAACGTATTTTTTTAAAGTATTACCTTAGTTAGAAGTACGGTAGACATGCCATTTGTTTCCGCTGGTACATTATGAAAAGACATAATGATGAGTCAACTTCTAGAACTACGCAGCTAATTATAAGTAATATTCCTTGACGTACACAGAACGGTATATCGGTGGTCGCATTGAAAAGAGACCCATACACTTATAACGTTTGTAGGTCTGTTTGCACTATCACGGTGACGTTGCATCTATAGGTGCTGTAATGGTATACATATGTATGCAGATCAGACACAGTCATTAGGACTCGACGGACAAAGCTATTGAGATCCGGTTCTGGGGGAGTATATGGGTGGCTATCGTAATTACCATAGCTTCAGTGTAACATCCCAATCACGACCAGCAGTAGCCCTCACATCCCCTGGGAACTGTCCACATCCGCTGTGTAGTCGTGATCGTGGGGAGTAGCAGCCACAGAAGTAGCCGTGTACGGCGTCCTTGACATCACGCGGCCTCGCCAACGTGGTGAACTATGTACCCTGTTCACTGACCAGGAATGGAGTGACTGCTATTTTTATCGGTACACCAGTAATACGTATTTAGACTGTTGTGGATGTTTTGTTGAAGATGTTTCCGAAGACGAAGAATTACAATTGGGCATATGATGAATCTTGTTCTCGCCTTTCTAAACTAAGCCTTGGCTATATGCAGTATTTGCACTTATTGGAAATGTATTTCCTTTGCCAATATGTTATAATAGCATTGTAATAACTATAATAACATGATAACAACTTCCAATAGAAGTGGCAAGAATTGGAACGCTGTTATTCCAGTGATGCGTTATTTCAACACTCGGTGTTGCAATATGTCATGTGAGTAATGAGAACGACTGGGAAGGTTTCGAGGCAGCTATTTGTCAAATGTAATTAACAGATTAGAAACAATGTGAGCACACATTTCTTAGTACCATAAAGAGGAAAGGGTGTGACACGCACTCATCAATTATTGCCTTCGGAAACAGAAACCTCATTTTGGAGTTTCGTAGATGTTCACGCTACGATTGATGCATTTGGATTCTATATTGGAGTGGCTCGTGTATGTATGGCATCAGTGAAGAAGCTTCATGGCATTATATTAAAATACATTTGCAGTGAAAGGATATTTTGTCTGTACATATATCTTACAATTATAGTCATTACTTTAAAGTGATCAGCCGTGAATCATATGGTATTATGTAATTGATGCTGTGTTTCTCCCAGTCAGAAGAACATAGAGCTAGGAGAGTATTAAACACGGAACATAGCTCACCACTTGTCATGGCTAGAACACTCTACATTCAACTTGACATATCTTGCATGTATACATGTCAGGAGGTGTTATGAATGATAACATCAAGTAAGTTCTTCAGTACATATAGGTATTGAAGCAAGGGTTCATAATGGTAACATTTAGCGAGGGCAGCATGACTGGTGAAATGAAAGTTGCTTTCTTCTCGAGGTAGACAGCTTTCAGATTCAGTACACTGGGTTAAGAGCGCAATTGAAATGCAGCAGTCATGTGGCTATACTCCAGAGATCACTGGCTAATTTGGACAGCGTTGTTGTGCCCAAGTTAAACAAATATCATCTCCAGGCAATGTCACGAACGTTCATAGTGTGTCATTAAATGAAGTTGTTCGTAAAATGACATTATGTCACAACGATGACCAATATGCACCATATATATAATATATCTGAAATCCGTGATAACATTACTGACCAACAACTAGTAATGACACAGTCGTACTTTCTGAACAACAGAACCAAGGCACACTGTAACTAGTAGTCTTGAGACAATCGTGGTATTGGTACCGAGACAACAACGCACAAGTGACAATCACTTCACGACACATGACTGCTTTTCCTAGTAAAGTCAACGGTACTATTTATGTCAGAACTTCGTGCAACAAATGAATTGCAACCTTTTAAAAACAGACATAATTGATCAAATATAAAGGTAAATATAATATGGACTGTTCCTGCCAGTGGCATGTATTTTTACTCAGAGAGAGAGGGAGAAAGAGAGGGGAGAAAGAGAGAGGGGAGAGAGAGAGAGGGGGAGGGAGAGAGAGGGCGGGGAGGGAGAGAGAGAGAACGGGGAGAGAGAGGGGGAGAGAGAGGGGATGGAGAGATAGAGCGGGGATGGAGAGAGAGAGTATGTTTGAGTGCATGTGAAAGAATTATTATACTACACAACATATGCAAGTAATGCCATCAGTTTCTCTTCAACGGCACTGGAATGTCATGCAAGTCGGAATCTGTATTAATATATTTGTAGCCAGGAGCTGTATTTGTATAATAATCGTGCTATATTCATGCAATCATTCCCAATAAGACTCTCTTCATTAACGCGTTTATTGCGCAAGATATTTGTACCCATTCGATCCAACAAGTCCCGTCATTTTATCGTCATTGACTCTGAAATGTCATCCTTTGATTCCTTGGATAGCGTAGTAGCCTTCCTCCCACGATTGCCAGGACGTTGTTACTGATTTCATGCTCATGCTGCCAATGCGTTAAGTAGTGAAAGCGCATCACTTCCTTCATACAAATGTGTCAAAGATAACTCACTTGACGATGGCTCTGTAGTCTATAGCTAGGTTGACGTCATCGACGACATAGAACTTAGAAAGGTTCTAATGTTTCTTTCAGACACTGATGATACTTTGCTCAATTAAATACATCGTCAGATTGAATTCAGATGTTCTTCGCCAGTGTTCGCGAACACTGATCTTTGACCGTTAATGCTATAATCATCATTGGAGTTGTTCGTCTTATATTCCCATGAGTTGAGACTCCAAGTCTGTATAAGAAATATAATTAATATGAGATCGTGCCTGTGTGTTATATAAGAAATAGAATATGGCCTTTCCTTGTTCATTGTGTAGTAATGTAGAGTTCTGACCTGAACGAAAAAATGCAGTTAAAGTAACATGACGATTGCTATCGCTCAAATATTTAAAAAAACTACTAGTGTGCATAGTCGTGAATTGCCCATGATTATTGGAACCCCACAAATACACAAGTGCAAGTTGGGAACCTTCTGCACTTTTTGCATAATGCAATAATCCATACTGTAACATATATCATAGAATATTTACCATCCAGATGTGTCGATGATGAATAGAAAAGGACTGAATGATAAACGGGCATACATATATTGTTCGTTAATTCTGGAGTGCAGTCGGTCTAAGCGAGAGTCACACTAGTCTAACTGCATTACCGGGCATAAGTCACACTCTCACGATGATGTCTACTTATGGAAATTGACATAATAATAAATTTGCAAGTTTATCCACACCAGGGACATGCATATTAAATCAACCAGAATTACCTTAAAGGAATGCTATTTATAGACACGAACTTTTCATCAAGGTTAAACATCTTTGTTTGGCACTACTGGAAATATTAAACCACTGGTCAGAAGTACTTATTGACGTGTAAAACTATATATTTCCAGAATGGACGTCAGAGTTGGAGTTATGGCTGTTGGAGCTCAGTGTGTGCATCTGCCTCACGTTACCAAGCTAATGCCCTGTGTTCCCTTCAACTCCGCAACTTCGACGTTTCTGAATGGTCAGCTCATGGTATCCTTTCACGAAGCTCTCTTGTCCATAGCTAATACACTACAAAGAGAGCATGGTATCTTAGCGGACAGGAGAGCTTTGTAAAAGGATACCCAGGTAGGTGGGGATTGACCATAAGCAACGCTCTGCAATTGCCGCATAAGCAGAAACTGTGGTTTAGTTTTTGAGCATTGTACTGTTCTTGTCTGCTAATAAAGGAATTCAATTTAATAATGTAATGTATATGAATACATCAATGTGTAAAAGTGTTTTCTGTTTGTAGTTATTATTTTTAATTTGAGATTTAGAGATGCTTTCAATATGCGTCCAATAATGTACATACTATATGAAGATAATAGTAGTGCTTTGATTTAAACACACATATTATCTTACATTGCAATAATAAATAATATATTATATGAAAAGGTGATAAACAAACATGATGTTTCTGTAGTCTATATAATGGTCTAATTCATGTGTTATATCCCAGAAGGGAAATATTTATACATCAGAGAGATGTATAACACCGACACATGAAAGACCTGATGAAAACAACTAAAGATAGAACACTTGAAACAAAACAAAGGGTTATATAAACACAGGTGTAAAGAGACTTAAAAGAAACTCAGTAGACAGAATGACCGCTAAAACCAAACGTAAGGGAATAACAGAATTCACATAAGAATTGATCGAATTAAATGGTGACGTTAATTTCTTCAATATGGTGCACGACGGACCTCCCGTATGGATCCACGTGACTACAGAACTAACATCAATCCGGACCAGAGCCACCAGACTGACCACGTTTGTCATTGCCGAGACGTGTCTGCTACAACCACGTTGCCCCGGCCTGACTCTGTTACTTATTACAATCCGAGAAAATATCAATCTTGTGTCACTTTCCTCTCTGTCACGTCCATATTATTATATATGGGAATTGATTGTGCAACGATCGTATAGCCACGGAAAGCATTACTAAACATCGCTTTCATATCCGTTCATCTGATGAATGTAAAACAAGGAATAGTAAGTAGGAAGTAAGTCGCATATGTCAGTATGATTGCGCACACCTTACTTGAGAATATGTATTGGATGAATGTGTGTGTGGATAGACAAGTAGCCTACCTCATGAGCATAGACCAATGCCATGATTGTACTATATTAATATATAAGAGCATGTTACAGAATCCTTGAGGATGGAGGGAGTTATCATTGGTTGGCTCTCCCCTTAACTTCATCCTATGAGTTTCGATTACCAAAAGGTTTCCTAATAATGTACACACGAATGCGCGTTATTTGAGGTTACTGCTGGAAAATGTGTGTCCAGAGCTATTATCATATCTTATTAGAACACAACTTTAATTCTATACTAAACTATATAAACAATATGAATGTGTTAAAGAAATTATACGCGCCGTATTAGAAGGTACGTGTTCTCGTATACGAACAAACTTGAACAAGTGGTGAATAATTGGTATGCGTACATGCACGGCACCTAGAGAGATGACGGTTTTACTGAACATACATCAAAATAAAATCTGTGTTTAAAACGACCTGAAAACCGCACTCTAATCAGTCTAGGGACCGCTCTATCCGCGACCGCTGCGGTGAAACGGTGGGCGGTTTCTCGTAGGGTTTATGTGTGAACAGTTCGTACATGTTCGTAAGAAGTTATCTGTGCAGGGAAAACGCACCGGGAACGTTACGTCTTAACGAAGGATAATTGAGAAAGAAGACTTCATTGGAAAACACATACCTTAGCTTCAATTCCTGACCAAACAGGCATGCTGATAATCATGCCGCAACGCTCTTCTTCTCACTTTACTCAGTTCACTGTAGTGTACAATTAGTATTCAAAGACATAAAAGAGATATAATTATGTTATACATTATTAACAGTTACAGATACAAAAAAAAATGTATAAACTATCCTCAGTAATAGCTTTAAAATATTATTAACGCCTGTGGGCTGTTTCGATCCGAGCTCCTAGAAAATCAATAGTCATCAGTTTAAAATGCATGTAGTGTCAAATGTTGAACATATTTTAAAAGATCAATACCTTCAGCCACGGAACGCAAAGTATCATGAAAAGTTACAAGTTCAGAATTACATTTGCATCAATGAATTCCTTTGAACACTGGAAAAGTACATATAGTATATATCGCCTGTCAAGAACATGTTAATATCTAAATGTTGAAATGACATTGTTTTCTCTGTTGATGCTTGTCGCTGGCACTTATTACGAAGAATGGAGAGAACTTGTAATGTATTATTTTGTAAGATCTTGCTTTAGATGTAACATTCATGGAACACATGTATTTCGTAGTTATAAACAGATGTATAATCAGTTGACGTGAATAGGCATGGCAGAGTAGCATAGAGACACACGGCATTTAGTAAATAATAACAATTATATAGTATATATATATACGAAGTGTAATTACCATTTAGAAATATAAATATACCGGGGTGGAATAGATGATGACCAAAGTCTAGAGAACCAGATTATTATTATTATTATTTATTGTATTTCCTATGCATATCCTTGCGTTTAGTGCATGCCCATACATAGATAGCGCTATATACATATACTATTATTAATATTAGTAGTACATGTATAGTCAATATATTCATACTAAGTCATGTTCATATGCTATTATACACGTGTCATATCATGTATTAAAGAGTATTCATCTCGTACAATACCAAGTATCTGTATGATGTACGGTAGTGACCCGTCAATATTAAACTGGGCCGCGTTGAAGTTTCCGGACATCCGGGGACAGTATCCTCCTGATACTAATTATCTCCCTTGTGTTTCACTGGGACTCCGACTATGAAGATACACAATAGGTAATACCAGAACGGGTATATAGCAAATATCGGATATGATGAATAATGGAAAATGCATCATACGAGCATTAACACAATTCCTATTCATGTGGTATGATATTTATGACTCAGAAGTACATGAGTGTCATACTATATCATGAGTACTGAGAGCGTCACCATAGTGGAACAGACGTATACCAAATATATCACTGGTTTATTACATCGATCGATAGCATCAGTTATTATGTGACACAAGTTTAATCAATGTCCATTTGGTTATTATATTTATGTACATTCGAATTGTGTCGATGCTATGGGGAGAGTATATAAGATACTCAGAGACACTAGTATACGCTTGTAGGTTATATGGAGATATCACAAGAACATAGATACACTGTCAGATATAGTGGCGTGGATCCGCATTGTAGGTTGTAAAGAGCAAGTTCATAATGATTCAGGCCATTTCGTTCAAAGTGGAAAAAAGATGAGTGTTTTGGCTCAAATTGAGCATATACAATTTGCATGAGTAGTTGGACTGGGTTGGGTTTTTTTAGGAAAGAAATCGGTAAATTAGCCAGGTAAATTAATACGTGCCAAATAGAGACCTTAAACAGCCCCCGATTTATCGTTATTGTTGGTTGGATACCCCGAGCTTTTGTTCGATAGATCTTCCTAACAACGGCTGTATTCAGACTCTTGCACAGGACTTGTTTTGCCCGATTACGCAAGATAGAAGATAATAATCAAATCTATTTTTTAAAGCAAATGATGTTGAAATTGTTTTTCCTATATTTCATTATGAACTTGCCCTTTAAGAACAGGCTAGGAAATGAGATACATAGCAGAGATAAACATCGGCGTAAAGAGCTGCCAGTACATAGATACATGAATTATCTCCTAAATAGTTATTTGTGTTCAATGAGGCTTAGTTAATATGGAAATGAAGCTAATAAATTACTATGCGTACTTTCCTGTTCCTGATGCCTATACAGACACGTTATCGATGATGTACAAACAGTTGACATCTGTTCCTAATGCTGTGTTGGTGCCTATAGGTACTACTCTACCATAGCACTCCAAACTAGTCGTGCACTGGTCGAACGTATATAAGATTGAGCCACGGTTATGTAAATGTGCAAGTCAGTTATTGGTTGAAATGTTGGAAACACAT
>JAUTBZ010164475.1:0-10748 GCA_032361785.1 Lepetodrilus galriftensis | reverse complement strand
GTAGACTACAGGGGGTTGCATTGAATATTTGTCTACCAAACAGCGGTGGAAAGGTTTTTGGAAGTACAAACATGATTGTATGTATGTCAAGTGAATGTGTTTTGCAGTTGTAGCTAAGAACTATCTGTGATATTATGCCTTTAACTGTATCTCTCTTTCATCGAGAGGCATCACTGTTCATCTGCGCATGGATGTTATGGAACATTAAAGACATTTATCAGTTTGGTAAGCTGGAACAAATCAAGTCAATACATGCTCCTGACAATCCCTAGTTCTTCAATTGTGGTTTGTCTTCTTTTTTGTTGTTGTCTATTTTTGTTTTTATCTCGGGGATATATTAGTCATTTCCTTTGATACCAATGTGCGACGACGATCTTTGGCCTTCCTACATGGAAGTACAGACACTGCGCATGCGTAAGATGAGTACAGTCTGTTGGGAGTACCCACCAAGCTTGATTGTTGTTTTTTTCGGCGAAAACAATATATGCGGCAAATGTAATGCCATCAAGAGGATGCAAGAGGATACAATTGTGAACTATTTTTTAAAGTTGAAATTTACCAACAATATGTCGTTAAATATGCTTTCGGAATCGCTGCAGGATGTAATATAAGCATTGTATGTATATGTTTCCCTTAGATAATTATAACATAGGTTTACTATGCAAGCGATTGAACTACATATACTATGCATTACCGCATAACCTACAAATGAATTGATGTTGAACATGTGACTATGTTGCCGAACTACAAAGATAAATAGACATAACACGCCTACTAGACCAAATACAATATGCTAACGGATAACACGATATTTCGCCAATATTACATTTACCTATTCCTACAAATTCAATTTCGGATAATGTCATGAAGGCAAATGGTTTTCCTAGGATTTCACTAATGTGTAATTAGGATGGCAGACGTTGTCAGGCGTTATCTCTCTGAAATGTAAATGTCACATTATTTTTCAGGTCCTGTCACTAATTGTACATCGGCATATTTGAAATACACGTGATTGTAAAATGTTACGAGAGAACTATAGTTCAATCTTGAGCATACAGTAGGAACGTAAGTTGATTGCTTGAGATGCATGTAAAGTATAACTCTTCAGACGGCTTGTGTCTGTTCTGCAGCAAAAGTACTCTGAATTTCCACGAATGCATTGACAGGAGAGACGTGAAATTGCGTTAAGTTCCACTACGGATGCAAACCGTTAACGATTTCTTTGTACAAGTCCCATCCAAATGTTTCCTATTGTCGGCAATCGTCAAAACTAAGTTTGATCAAGCTGTCGCCGGAAGACGAAGCATTGGTTCAAAGTCAACTGTGATTCCGACGGACTATGAATAACTATTACGAGATGTCCTGGTGCAAACCTATAGTAAATTTCGTCAGCTGAGAACCACGTTGTTCTAGGTGCATTTTTCGAAGAACTACAGTTTATTTTCTAATATGTAGGATGATAATCTACATTTCTCCAAAGTTTAAAATCAAAATTACAATTGTAATTGCGTTTTGTTTCGAAATATGTATCTCCACTATTTAATAGAAACATCTGAAGTTTCAAATGCGTTTTACACAAAACGGTAGTTATTGGACTCCGCTGTAATATTTGGTAAAGTTGTCACATCATGGGCTCCATTGTTATTCTTGTATTATTATTATTATTATTATTATTATTATTGGGATTTAGAGTCGCTTTTAAGATTCGTTTACGTATATCACGACACGTCAGTTTGAAGCAGGAATAATCCCACAATATCCGTAGCGCTGAATGTTGCAGTAAACCTGCGAGCATCGGCTGGCTGGGCCGACTGGGCCATGGCCCTTCTGTATGAAATAACGTAACTCTAAGGTAGCGTAATAGGACACTCATTACTATGCTACCATAGAGTTACGCCAGTTCGTACGGGAGGGAAATGTTAATCTGCTTCATAGCTAGTAATAGGGACAGTATTACTATTATATAGACATAGTTATCTTACTGTTCCTACAGGATGGCAATGCACTTCAAGGCAACTGTAATTTCAACCTTAGCCATACTATATAGTCTATGGCTTAGGATGGACTTAATACACTATCTTAGTGGATCATGGAGTCCCCGGGTCACAGCTGGAAACCAAGCCTTAATAATCGAAGGTTCAGCTAAGAAAAGTACCTATTCCAACAGGAGTTGACGGACAGTTCCAGTTCTCGGATATGTCATGGGGTTAACTATTCTGCTGTCGTTCAATGGCACCGTACAAACGACCTTGACACGTGCTGGCATCCGTCATCTCTGTAGTACAAGCAAGAGGCAGGACCAGATAGACGGGGTCATGTCAGAAACGTCTGCGAATTGAACGCCCGTCCCACTGGGCGAAAATTGGAGGTTTATGCGTCAATAACGTTTGAACCAGACGCTGGCCTTTATATTTCCGGAAGAGGTGTTAGTCTGATGGAACTTGGCGACAGGAATGTTCGTTAACTGCGTAAGAGCATAATGAAGCGGTAATCATTTCAGTAAATAATTGCATTATCCGTTGGGATGCACAGATGACAGGTCACGAATGCTAATTGAATAACCGCCTGTTTTGTAATGGGAAGGGAGGACGTCTGGTTGAAGCAGCTAGTGGAGGTCCATGTTGTGTTCAAGGCACGTACGAGGAAGTAAACTGGTCTGACTGTTTAGACGACAGGAACCTTGGAAGTTCGGCTGAATGCAATGTTGGATAACGTCGATATGAGTTGTGAACGCTTCAGTTTGTGACAATAGTCGTCGGCAAGATTGTTACAGTACATTAATCGAAACTATACCACAGAGGAGTAGGGTTGACGTCGTCCTAATGGGTTCGTTCACCTGCATTCTGAGAGTGCATTCAGGAACGAATGAAATAAGAAATATATCGTCTGTACTTTACGTGCATTCTGATCTCAGTCTATGGGCCTTGCTTTATGAAACGGTGTAAGTTAAGATGGTCGTAACTCCAACATTACCCATACCGTAGAGCTACGCAGCTGCATATAGGAGGGTCCTGTCGTGCGTTTCACGAAAGGCTCGTACCGTAGTCAGTGTAATCAGTATGTGCGCCATGCTTTTACTATAACAGGAAATGACGTAAAACATCGATTAACGCCCTGATTACAGGTAAAGCTGGATTCATACTTTTAACGGTGTCACACGGCGCAACTCGCTGGCACACGCTTACCGGTGTAGCGGACTCAAAACACTCTATATTTGAGCTTACTGGGCGAGTGTTTTGAGTCCCCTACACCGGTAAGCGTGAAACGCAGTCCCGGTCCCGTAATATAGCCTATGCTACAACAGACAAGGGATTTCTAACATGTAATTGCACAGCATTTCAACAGTGAAGTGTACTTCCAGCGAATAACCAATCACATAAAACAATACATTATGCAACATGAAACTTTATTAATTAATTAACATTTAAGAAAAATGACGCACACGCGTACGTCATAATACAGTGTCAACCTTCCTTCATACAAAGTAATTATTATTTCGGTATTAATTATTGTCTGGTGTCACAGGCATGCGGCTTCACTTGATGTGGATGAAGTCCATATCAATCTCATGTACAGATACCAGTTGACAGACCCCACGTCGATACAGCGTATGTATGGTTGCCGAGCGTGGAGTTGATAGCATGCTATTGCTCCTGTCCGTATATCATGTGTGGTACCATGGCCATCACTGCGTATAAGAGAGTGCGTGCCAGAGGCAAAGTCAATCATCTACGTATAGGTTGCAACACTTAAACATAATCCAGTGAAATTACTCGACAGCTCATGTCTCTGAAGAGTCGCTAAGTGTCGTCATCCGATCTTATAACATTATCTAGTTCTAATTGAAGTTGATAACTTCAAGAACATTTACCGTCGTTTATGTATCTGCCACAGACTTTACTGTGGGGTTAAGCTATTCTTGAAAGATCTGTTGTCGGGAAATATAATTCTGAACTTCTTAGATAGTGTGTGAAAGAAGGTTATATGGATATACATATAATTACTATGATTATACTTATGTACATGTAGTAACCAAGAAGTTTTCCCCTTTAATTCTGAACTCATTAAATCTTGATCAATCGTTCATGGTGAATATCTTGAAAGAGGACTGTGTGTGCGTGCGGGTGTGTTTGTGTGTACGTGTGTGTGTGTGTGTGTGTGTGTGTGTGTGTGTGTGTGTGTGTGTGTGTGTGTGTTTGTGGTATTGGGGGTGGACACGTGGGTGATATAATAGGGTATTGCGCACATGATTGTTGGATAGTATTCACTATGTTCAATGTAAAAACCAATACACCGGTAATAACACAGCCTTAGTTGCTAAGGATCTACAACTTCGTTCTTAAACATTCTTTACTTAAATCAATAATAACGAATATGCATGTACGCACATTCCATGATGACATCGAACACAGTGATACAGAGCCGGATATCCGGTAGCAGTATACCATTGAGTCCACAGTGTTTCAATACAGCTATGGAAAGTACTTGTACAGACCGTATTGCTTATTCAAGATCAATACCACTTTGTTTTATAGAATGAATGATACTGCGATATTGTCTAATGCAGCATCTGGTTGTGCTTTCACTTCAAAAGAGTCCAACACTCACCATTCTAACATGAATCATAGGAGTATAAGTACATCAATACAATCATAGCGACCTTATAGAGTTTATTATGAAATGAATTCTCGCTCATTTTGTTAAGAGACGCCGCGACAAGCTTAATCTTCAGATTTAGAATTGATTTCGAGATTTGAAAAGGCAGGCGAAATTGTAGTAGTGCGTTTGGGGACATGTACGGGTATTAGCAGTTGGAGAAGAACGAATCCCCGAGGTTGTGCGATCCATACTACTTCAGTAAGCCGATAAAATTGACAGGGAAATGCTGTTGACTTAAAGCTGAATGTCGTAGTGGCTGTCATGAACAAATGAACAGATCTTATAAGCAGTGCTGCCCAATGCATCATCTCGATGGAGTTCATCGTGGCAGCACAAATAGCAGCGGTTCGCGTGCGGTACAAGACTCAGCCAGACCGCACCAATGTAATCATCGTTATATTAAGACGAGCTAAATTAGAAGACGACGGACCCCCTTCATAGCAGGGGATTTGGTTAGTAGATTAATGATACGCAAGATATGGGTTTGATCAAATGGAAACGGCTAATGGTTTAATCTATACATGCATACGCCGACCTTCACTTTCGATCAAGTTTATTAGATTCATGAACTGGTTCTTACGTGCGTTGAAGAGCATTGTGGTTAAACAGTATCCAGGGATTACTTACTTTTATTGATATGTATTCCTTTCGTATGTTAAATTATATGTCAGTATTGAGCAATACGCTACTGATATATGCCTTCTGATATAATATGCTCAATTACTCTGCCATAACCAATATGCTGTGATGGTAACTTTTCTGAATGTGTGATTCCATGGTATAACGTTTATGGAGCATGGCATACACCAACCAATACGTATCATCCACTCCGGATGCCCGTCAATCAGAATCAGTTTCCAAATGGTTTCGACATTGATGAACATGATTACTATTTGGAATTCTATTAGTGTCCATAATGATTTCGATGTATAGCTGAATGTTGAGTATGAACATAGCAGAAGACGTTCGGTGTCCTGTTCCCGGATCCTAACAAGGGTAGTGCTCCTTTCTAATGTCCAGTACATGTGATGTCTGTACTTTCTGTCCGGGACATGTCCGAGACATGTGCGGTTAGAAAGGAGCAACACCGCGCAGTGTAATTTATGTCCGGAACATGTACCAGCGAAATAGGTGGTGCAGACGGCACAGTACACAATCCAGCATGGCTGCCACTGGCAATTTACTCTGTGCTGTGCTGGCTCACTCCATTCTAAAGAACAGAACATATATAATTGATTATAGTTATGACACATGTATGGGATTACCGCTGTGGGCATAACACAATAATTCACTGTAAATTCATGTACTGAACATGTACTGGACATTAGAAAGGAGCACTACCTCAATCCCATTAGAATCCCGGCATGTAGGACACATGAGTTGAATGTGTCCTGCCTGGATCCTGATAGCAGTTTGTTTAGGTTTTGTTAGGATTTTGTTAGGATTTTGATAGCATTTTGTTAGGATTTTGTTAGCATGTTGTTAGGACACCTATCCTTTTCTTTTGGATGTGGAAGTAATAGGACGGACTCGTAGTATTCTTATGATTCAATTTACTCCGTTTCATCAGTGTATAAACCTTACATTGTCATGATTCTCTCACGCAATAGTATATATTTGCAGAAATGAACTATATCATTAGTTGCGACTAATTGCCGTCCGGTATTGATGGCCGAGGTGAAAAATATTGGGTGACTAACATAATTATTTGTAACCGTGCCTAAGGGACATGATGACACGCCGAAGTAGACTTCACGCCATACACTAATACCGGAATTTAAGTAGGCAAATCCAGTTCCGGCGACCGGAAGTTAATGGATGTATATGACCGTGCAATCAGTTCTAACTAGAGATCAATTGACATTGTGCTCAATACGATTTCGGTTGGAAGACTGCAGCACTTTAAAAACAATGTGACCGAGTCTATGTGTTGCAGTACTTCATGTTTTCTGTGAAAGAAAAACATCAATCAACTCATCTTCTTCAAATCTCACTTTCGAATTTGGATGCATATATACTAATTATTGTTCAATATTCAGTATTCCTTCTATTCTGGCACAATTAGTAAATAATCAATAATTACCTAGTTTTTCATTACTACTATTATTATTTGTTGTTGTAGTGTGTGTGTGTGCGCGTGCGTGTGTGTATGTGTGTGTGTGTGTGTGTGCGTGTGTGTGTGTATGTATGTTTACATGTGTATGTGTGAGAGAAAGATATATATAGTGAGTGGAAAGGAAGGTTTTGTTGTATTATATTACGGTTAATGATTTCTGATAATAAACGTCACTTTATGTTATGGATACCAGGCATGCGTTTCACGATATGTTCATACTCTCCGGTATCCTTTGCCAATGTTTCACTCCCAATTATATATATTTGCCATGGGAAATACTTTTACAAATTGAATTATTGATAAAACTACTGGAGTTACATGTCCGTCAACGACGTGGGCAGTTAGGTAGACGATACACATGTATGCAGACAGCTCTGGTAATATATATCCGTTACGATACATACATCAATACAAGCAACTAGACTTACTAACTACAGTTCGTATAAGTAGCAAGTTATGGTCATCCACCAATAGTTGAGGTACTGGGCATCGTTTTCCCGAAGCACTTTGCCCACTCAAGGTCATCGGTCAAGCCATTCATATCATGTCTGAATGTGTGTACATACAGTCCAACAAACTATGGTACCTACACAAGTATTTCAATTCACAGTAAAACAAAACGAATGCGTCTTGTTATATGTTTGCACTAGGACACTTGACGGAGATGCTAAAAAATAAACTAGGACACACGTGGTGTCTAAGATGGTCAGAGAGGATCCTGAAACAGGACACCCATGTTCTCTGTTAGTTTAGTTTAAACATAGTTTATTCACAATAGAAAATAATTGGGTACAAGTTATGCCAACTTAGGAGATAAAACCCGATCCTGAATATTTTACATGTTCTCTGTTATTGTATCCATCGCTACATATCCAATCGAAAGCCAGCTTTTTTAACATGGGAATACATTCATATTTGACCATAGGTAAGGTGATATGTTCATCAGATTAATACTCTACTCATTCCAGGTCTGGTAAGCGTTATTGATGGGATGTAATTATGGTAGTAGATAGTATCTCTGACGAGGCACTGTCTGACAACGAGTTATAATGCATGATATAATTGCATCGTGTAGACGGTGAAGTTAATATGATAGTGAACAAGGCCACACGTATGGAACACTGTTCTATGTCTGAGATTAAGCTACTGAATGATCACCCTTCATGTTCTACGTTTACTTTGATTTAATTATGTGATGCCTTACGGAACTAGAGTGCAATGATCAGCTTAGTCAGCGCCAATGTTCACATTTTGATCCAGTCATTATCGGAAATACCGTAATTGTCAAGTCGAATGTCAACTGTAGGTCGGTGTGTTTTCTATGCGATGGGGAGTACTAGTGTTTAGTTTCAGCGCACTGGTTATGGTATGTCTCACTGAGACAGACGCGTTATTTCCCATGCATTACTACTGTTATCGTCCAATTGGCTTAGCATACAGTTCAAGGATATGCATTGTAATGAATCCCTTACAGTATCAACACATCACTATGGTGATATCGCCTGTATATTCTTCTTCTCTGGTAGTACAGCTATGACATATACTTGCATTGTAAATTGTAAAAGTCAATTGTAAAAGTCAATATGGCTAGACCTTCAAATGTGTTATTTACACACTACTGTTTGTACCCAATACCGTTCTCCCATGGCCAGTTAGTCCTCCCCTTTTCGCCAACAGATTATTATACGACTCACCCTAACGTGTTTTTCCTGTGACCAATTAAATGTAAATATTGGTATTAACAATGCATAGATGCATGTTCTGAAAACAAGGAATATATTACATTTAACACTATATAATTTAGTCTTACCAGCATATGTCAACTCGTAAGTAATTCGAACTTAAACTTTACTGATCGGTGCAAATAGTTTATATTAACATCACCTAGACGTGCCGTTAGTCTTATTTCGCCAAGCAGTTTATCGAAGGTTTTGCATTGAGTGGTAAACGTACTGGTACATGTCTATATGTTGTAGTAACAATTGCAATGAAGTGTGGGTGCATGGATTAAGTACTTGAATATGACAATACATGTACTTTGAAATACCCCCACGATCAACGTTCTGAAAATGTCATTACTTATCTTGCTCTACCAATTATTAGGGAATGTACATTTAAATGAACATTGCTTATACTAAAGTTCCTGCCATTCTCGACAAACTGGTTCGTATGCAGGCTACATTAGTTATTAACACCCGTTTATATGACGTGTTAGTAGGTATAATGGGCGTGCTTTCAAGGATGGCGTAAATGCATCCTCTGACATCAAGGAACACAAACAATTTAACTTTTTACGTTTCTATTTACATCAATGATTAACCGACATGCCTGTCCTTAACTCGACCAAGGTCATCAATCAAACGCGGACATTACCATGTTTACAACTCTAAGAATACAATGAGCTACCCCACAGCTTTTGAAACTAGGTTCCCCCAACTGTCTTGCAATGGTAAACAGCGTGTTTTGTTCTGTTCCTGGTCCTTCCACTGGCTAATTCCACCAAGTCATTTTGGTCCTGCGTTAATGAAATCCGAGGCGTCAACATCTTTGAATGGAACCGTCAGTCAGCTAAGATTGTAAATATGTTGATTGTAACGGAAAGCATGACGATTATGTCCGCATAGGTCGCAGGAATGGTCCTATGGCGTGGGCCTAAGCCACTCTGATTGTTGTCGTTTGGTTTGGTTAAGTATAAAAGACGTATAATTCTGACGTTACCGTCTAGATTTGGATACGCTGATTGTGGAAAAAACCCATCGTGATGTCAGTATTGTTTGTGGAGTTAAGACATGGTGTTAGACGAGTCTATGAGAATAGGCATAACATTACGGTAATAGTAATCACTAATAATGTAAACGCATCTTATACCCAGTGGAAAATGGTTCCCCATCGGGTTTTGTATTAACAAGGACATGCATTGTATTCGGTATCAATATACGCTATCTCGCCACCATAATAAGACAGGGACAAGCGGATTATTGGTTACATGAGACTGCATGCAATTATTTAGATATACGGGTGACCTTTTAGCCGGATCCAGTTATATATTGAGTTGAAATCAATGTCGACTTACTTGGAGCCATCGACGATATCTACGTTAAATTGTCATTGAAAGTATACCTGCTTGATAAGGACATCACTACATCCAATTGCTAATACAAATGTACGATTCTGTTACATAGCGATCTGGTAACATATCAATCGTGTGATACCCGGGCGTAGTAGAACAATGCACTATTAAGGTGTTTATATCATAATGTTAACTTTAGCAAGCACTAACACGTCCATAAGAAGTGACATGTTGACGTATCCTCTCGTAAATCATTATACATTTTGTTTTCGTGCTCGGTCCTTTTTGCCAATAGTGATGTCAAGCTCATAATTATGAATGATGTAAACTAATAGCGAAGACTCGCGTATATATTTAGCTCACCATTCGCAGCTCAGACTGACAAACTGTTGTCCTAAACGCACATTGTAACGTAATTAATTGCACCCACGTTTGACGTGTATCTCTAACACAGACATTTCAACTGAGTTAAACGTGCACGTGTTTCGTAACATCAGTTGTAAGGAAATTAGTATGTCGGTTCCGAATATATGTTCAAGGATGTTAATCTATTTTCGGCTGTACAATGCTTAACATATTGGAATATCGCATGTGAAGGTAGTGTAAATCAAGTGCATATTATGGAAACAGGCATCAGCGAGCTTGGAACGTACAAGGACATTTCAAGTTGTTATTGATGCTTCCTTTTCCGACTTGCTGCTGTTCTCTAACATAAAGTATAATGGATTCCCTTCGTGCGCCATACCTTAATACTTACATCAGTCACACCTCTGTTCTGTTTATGCTAACCTCGAAGACGGAACAATGATGTATGCTGTGTTTCCATTATAACGTTATTAAGTCCTGATCACACGTCCCTAGTTTTAATTTCAACTTACAACTTATCTAAAGCTGATTTATTTA
>JAUTBZ010164464.1:0-10749 GCA_032361785.1 Lepetodrilus galriftensis | reverse complement strand
AGTAGTAGTAGTAGTAGTAGTAGTAGTAGTAGTAGTAGTAGTAGTAGTAGTAGTAGTAGTAGTATTTATTATTAATTATTATCATTATTATTATTTTTTTTTTTATTATTATTATTATTATTATTACCATTATGATTAGTAGTAGTCTAGTGGTAGTGTATAATACAGTTACCATATGAAAATGCTGGCTTAGTAATATCGTCTATGACAGTTTTTGTTTAATCCAACAGTTTATTTTGTCAATGTATAAATAATATTTACTTCTAAGAAATTACCGATTTAATTCCCTGTAATAACGAAAGCTGCACAACGTATATTTCCACAAATAACCCCATACCATCCTCCATAATATGCAACGGATTGAGGTCATTGCGAAGCTTGAGTAACAATGCGTTTCACTTGTCTAAATACTATTCAAATGTCACTATAGCTATTGTATTGTTATTTAACTGCGTATATATGTATCGGGGGTCTACACCATCTTGATACAGATCACTATAATTAACATGAAGCTACAGTACAGTGAAATATGTGGTAGACCAGGGGTGCGTTCAAAGACACAAGGGCTTGCAAGCGGCTTATCTAACTAGTCACTATCTCAAGAGTCGTATGCACTGTACATGAGACAGGGAACCAGTTTAGCTAAGCGGCTTACTCAGCTATGTGCTGATTGAACGCACCCCTGGAACTGCCTTAGGCGGCGTCAACGTATACAACTCCTTCATTTGTATTCATCAAAACCAGTCCTTGTTTAAACAGTCATGTACAGTGCGTTGTTCATACCATCAAAAGTCTAGGAAACCAACGACCTTAGCCCGGTCGTCGAAATAAGGTAGTCATGCATTTTAGGAGTTGTTTCCAGCAAGGACGCATGTTTCAGTGCCACACGTTGTATGCGTGACGTTGTTCCATATCGCAGCTCTGAGTTCCGTGTACTCTCACACAGAATACGGTATTGCATTAGTACATTGCTTCTCATAAGTCGTGCGTGTCTCAATCTTCAATTAAACACGTCAACATCACGAATACGGTGCGCTTGTTCATGTTCTGTAAACAGAAGCGATCATCATTAATCCGCTTTCGACATGGGCGCCATCTGCTTTTAGTCATTACGTAAATTTGATTTCAATTGTTTTGAGCCACGTTGAGATTGTCGTTATAAATAAAAAGATTTGGCCGACAACATCGAACATCATACATGTTAAGGAATATTTCTTTAGAATGTCACCAATGTAAGATGTTTTTTAACTGGTAGGGCCTATCATGGCTATTTATTATGCACGTGAGGCTATCCGGTGCCATCCCAAGGCTGTAAGATAAATGGCAGGATGCCTGTGATCTAGCTCTCAGAATATCAGGCAAGTCCAATAACTATTCATGGCGATATTGGATGGCAATATGGGATTGTCCACAAAATATTAACTATGCATAACTGTCAGGAAGAAAGCCATCAGTTCCCGGATGTGTTTTTCCCCATTGTAGAGAATGCCGCTTTTCTGGGACCCAACGCGTATACATGTCGATATCATTCCTTTACATATATGATGTTATATAACATCATAGATGTAAAGGAATGATATCGATATCTATATAGAGAAATATTTGGGTGTCAATATGCCAGTTTTTACCGATTATACACCAGAAATCCCCGATATTGTGAAATCAATTGAATAGTGTCTCTCTGTCTGTGTACCCCCCTCTCTCTCTCTCTCTCTCTCTCTCTCTCTCTCTCTCTCGCTCTTTCTCTATCTTTCTCTCGCCCTGTCTATCTCTCCCTCTCTCTCTGTGTGTGTTTTTGTGTCCATCTTTATTACGTAATTATGATCTAGCCTGATAATACTATTTATGTATACATGATATTATAAGCATGTTTGGACTGGACGCGGAATGTCATCCGTCTGTATAGTATTATCACATAATAACGTCATTCACAACGCTTGCCAGCATAACCTTATATAATGATATACATTAAAGGAGTCCACCTTAAGCATATAACTGTGACGTCTCTGTTTGTATAAGGACAGCAATGTTGTAGGAATGACATTGTCAGTGTACCTCAGATATGTTCGTATGTGTTAAATCTAATGTAACCATGTCAGTTGCGTTTGTCTTTGTCAAAATGAGCAGGGCATTGTTTTTCTAAACTCTCATAGCCACTATGAGACCATATAGCTCTCGTAAGTGCACGATCCCCATGTATTAGATATATCCAGTACATCTATAGGCATATTAATCAGTTAAGCATTAAATAGATCAACAACTGGCCACTGTAACTAAAGGGAGGCTACTAATGTTCTCATGTTATTTTCCCTACATTTCAGAAAAGGAAATGTCTGGATCCAGTCTGTCGTTCCTCAATGCCGTGCGCAAAGGATTCCAGCGCCACCTGGTGGCAACCCTCGTGGGATTGGTGTGCGTGTACTCTATATTCTTCATCTCTCAGTACGTTGTAGTGCATAACGATATCGTCGGCAGCGTGACGAAGCGACAAAGTGAAGCCATTTTTCAAGCTCAACGCTATCTTGGACATGATGACATCTCAGAACAGGTGGTCGTTGAGCCTCGGACATGGGGAAATGTTTCCGGTCTGAAGGCCGACATTAAGCCATTACTGATGGAGTACGTAACGTCCATGAGAAAGAAGGGATCACGTGACGTGTACACGATGGCGTGGGAGGGTGCCGACGTCGACATGCAGGGCGTGGGTTGTGGTTCTCCAAGGCTGAGCAACACCAACACGTCCTTCAGAACCACCATCATCGTCCACGTCCACGGAGCGAGAGTTGATAAGGCTCTGACGTCGTTGTTTCAGTTGATACGGCTGACAGACATCCGGCTCGTGGAAGACGTCATTCTCATTGGTGACGTCGGACTTCCGGTGATTTATCGAGATATTTATGATCTATTCGCAGACTACCTCCCAATATTCCGAGTGTTCATTCTTCCTAAAAGAACAACCATGACTCAAGCGAGACACTACGCGTCACATTTCGCTCATGGAGAAATATTGGTGTTTCTTGACGCACTTGTCATGGTTACGAAACAGTGGTTAGAACACATAATGGCGGCCATTTTGATGAATCCGAAACAAGTCGTGCAGCCAGTGATTGTAACTAACAAAACGGTTCTGAACGGAGCTGGCAAGCCAAAATATATCAGCAGACATGAAATCCAGCTAGATCTGACTACCACCGAGACCAGGGTTCTGTTTGGAGAAGAGCAGACGAATGGAGCCGGTGTCATCCGGGACTCGCTGATCAATCCATCGGCATTTGCTTTAAGAAAGCAACTGTATCAAGCAATACGGGGTCTGGAGGAATACTCCGGATTCAGCGACATAGAGATGCTTGTTCTGTCTCTCAAGTCGTGGCTATGTGGCGGGGGGGTCTGGCTCGTCCCCTGCTCCATCGTCAGGTTACAAACGCCCATCAACATCGCCGACCAGTACAGTCCAGTGTCAGTCAAAGTCAGCAAACCCACGTCTAGCAAAAGGAGCCGCCATCTTTCATTTGTAATCTCGGTTTGGTTTTCTCAGTTTGAACAGGTATACGCATGTCTGCTGCCAAAAACCCAAACTGCCAGACGTACATACATGGAAAAACGAACGATTAGACTATACAAAGCATTTTATAACAATCTACGGTGTAATAATTTTACACATTTTGTCAAATTAGCTCAACCAAATTTCACGATGCCGAAACGTAGCACCGTCAACCAAGGTTTAATTAAAATTATAGGTCATGACATTTTTATGACAACATTGGCGAATGATTCCTTTGTGTTCGTGAAGCAGATATCTCCCAATACATTCCCATTCACTTACGGAAATTTTACATTGACGTTAGGCGAGAAGTGCGTAACGTATGTGCAAAACAATAGCATAGCGTTGAAGCCATGCCAGCATAGACACCCGGATCAGCAATGGCGATATAGCGGCGGTATGCTACAACTAAGGAACAGGCCACATTTGTGCATTGTGAAGTATAAGGGAAATGACTATCCTACGGTACGTACGTGTAAAGGCGAAAACATGAGAACCAGATTTAACTTCAGTTTTACCTTTGCTACAAATTGTATGAAATAAAAGTTCCTGAAATGCATTAGTTTTACATGTACAGGTAGCTAAAGGGTACGTATGTTATATACGTACTGGTAAAATAGAAAGAGAGAGAGAGAGAGAGAGGAGGACGATATAAAAATCAAACGTTTCTGAGTATGATTTCATGCTCTTCGCAAAGCATTGTTCACAATTCCCCATATCCCCATTTCAGCTTCAGCATGGAATCGTACTCCAAATGTTTCTTATTCTTCAGTTCTTTACAAATCGAAAATCTACCGTCACACAGTAACAAATACGAAAGTAAAGTGATACCACAGGCGAACATGCATACCGTATACAATGATTATAGTATAGAGTGACATACATACGAATATAGAGTGACACGGGAGACTTAGAGTGACACAAGCAAGCATAGAGTGACAGCCGTACAGGATTTGAAGTTCATTTACGGACGCTTCTTACCATGTCTATTATAATTATGTAATTACATTTGACGATTTCTACATTTACAAGGGCTATACAGAGGAGTTATCAATGTTCGCGAAAGTTACCTTTCTGACGCGATATTGATATGATGCACTGACTGTAGAGTGGCAATGTCAGCACCAGCCGGTGCTCGCAGGTTTACTGCAATATTCAGCGCTACGGATGTTGCGGGTTTCCTCCTGCCCTAAACTTACAAGTCGTGATATTAGTGAAAGATTCTAGAAAGCGACTTTAAACCCCAATACAAAAAAATATATAAAAATAAAAAATTAGTGACACATTCATTTCGTGATTTACAGTACCCTCTTGTAGGTGGTTAGGTCTTGTAGCAATCAGCAAGTCTTTCACAGATCTCTCGTAATGCCATCTTAAATGTAAATACTTTTCTTACACACCGGTTGAAGAGATCACTGTGTGATATGTTTTTGGTAACAAACATGTTAGATATTTCTTTTAAGGCTACTGATTGGCTGCTCCATGGCAATGACCCGAGATCAGTGATGAAAAATAGGATTAGGCGACGTCAAAACTGCCAGTGAAGTCATGAAACACCTCATGGTTTTCCAAGTCACACTATCAATTCCGTCGATGTTTGTGTTTGTGTGCTAGGACAAGCAAATCTGCATTAATATGTATTCCATTTCGTTCAGTTTGAACATGAAATGTTACTTTTGATGCTTTCTCTTTTGTGTGTTGTTGTTTGTGTGTTGTTGTGTTTTATTGAGCTCGTGAGAATGAAGAATAAGCTGTTGCACTCATTTCTTTAGGTGTACCAATATCTAACGTTGAGTGACAAAAGCAGTGACATAATCTAGTATGACGTATAGGTAGACCATTGTATCCATACGCAATAAATCATCTAAATCAGTTGATTTTCAGTAATAAAAGTCATTTCAAAAGGTGTGTAAGAAATATAATACTAAACTTGTGTCCATTAGATACCATTTATCTTAGAACTCGTTGTTGTCAAACATATCTAACTCGCTTTCGCTCATTAGATACAACTCATTGTAAGGTAAAAATGGTATCTAACGGACACTTGTTTAGTATTCTCTATGTACCTCTAAAGTACTCTAGTAAGACTCGACAAACCATAACTTTATGAGGGCTTACCGAAAGGGTACACTATGGTTACTCATAGATTTCTAAAATTTACTTCTATTAAAGTTTTCAACAATAACATAATTAATCCCTCAATTATTGAGATACCAGTAGTGTGCTGTGTTTGTATTCCATAGAGAACACACTTGGATCCTAGGTAGCATGTCACTGACATATTGTCACGGTAAAATATTAATTCAGTGAACTGATGATACTTCTAGTCTATGTGTATCATACATGATGTTCATGTTTGTCATAGTCTCATTACTTGGAACTAAGCCAGCTGTTACTTACAAAACTAATATAAGGTAATTCATCTTCCCACCACAAACAAACCGCTGATAGTACTGTACTATGTTATTACACAGTTAACTCACTGCTTTTGTTGAAAGTAAGATTTTACAACTTCATTATGACAATATTTGTGTCCATTTCTACTCAGTCTTTAATTTGTCACCGGATGTGAGAAACACATGCATGTGATAATAAATTACAATAAATAAATATATAAATACTTTGTTAGAACCTATCTGCAAGACAAACAGGTGTTGGCCATTTCTAGATAAACTTGTCAGGACAAGCTGGAAGTCTAGCAGATAATTTACCTGCTTCATCTCCATACTTAATCTGATCTGACCGTTACTTATCCTACACACTCTCACAGACAAGTTCTAAGCACAATTCTCTGAGATTTCTTTAAAACTACCACACTTGAAATGGTATATTAACCCTCTCCCTGCTGGATCAGGCACAAGCACTGCTCTGTAGGTCATCATCTCCTGTTGCCTCCAGTATGGAGAGATTTAGAGATATTCATGTGAAACATAGACTCAATGTTTCCAAAACTTCCCAGCAATTACTAGAAATACTTGGCTCATGTTTTATATACTGTAAAATATGTTTAGGCAATAACACCTTTCACATATGTTTCATCACAGAATGCTTTTTTTCAGTCCATAAATATAGTTCCATGAAAGTAGACCTTGACTGTCATCACACGGACTCGGACTCGCTGACGGGCTCGCTCGTATACCTCGCCTTCTCCACCTCGCAGATCCATGCTTTTATCCAACTTTCTTTCTCAGAATTCATCAATTCATTGTCTTCAATATATTTTTTAACGTCATTATACGCGTCCGATTCATTCACATTGCGCCATGTTTTCCAAGTACATGCAGACTTTTGTCGATTTGACCTTCGGAGTACACTGGAGTCCGGTATGTCTATGGGTTCCAGGGTATTACGGGTAATGTTGTTATTCTCATCCTCCATTGTCTTCATTGTCAGTTTCTGTGGCTTCACTATTGTGCTTTGGACTTTATCAACTTTGGATGAATCCATTTCTTCCTTGAGGTGAGCGTCCTCCACAGTGTCATTGTCCTGCTTGAGGTGTACGTCCTCAACACTGTCCGTGTCCTGCTTGAGGCGCTGAAGTTTCTGGAGGTACTGCTCTTCGTGCCACCTTCTGTATTGCTCTATTTTACGCCTCACTGAGAACGGTTCTTCATTGGACTTAGATTTTGAATGCTTCCCTTTTCCCCTAGTTCGATGATGGTTATCAGCTTTCTCGTTCTTATTGTGAGATTCTAGACTGTTCGACCTCTCATTCCTTTGAGATTCCACGAGACTGGTCTTTGAATTTATTTTAGGGATGCTTCCTCTCGGGGTCAGTGTGATATGTTTCTCAGGTTTCCCATCAGCTTTTATTTTCCGATCTGAAAATGCAATGGGGGACAATCTCAGAACTTCCTGAGATTTTGTATCCGCAGTCAGTGCATTTGTAGTTCGAGATTTTTGGGTTTCTCGTTTTTGTAAGTGTGAGAGAAGGTCTTCCTTGACCCCGAGTGGAGATGTAGAGTTACTCTGAACGGCCGTTAAACTTGATGTCATTGGCAAAGACTGGCCAATGTCACTGATTGGCGGAAACAGTGATGGCTCACTTCCAACTCGAAACATTTTCCTCCGCTGCCGTTTGCTTGGTTCCAGGGCTGCAGGCCTGTCTTCTCTTCGTTTATTTAATCTTGCCATTTCACCTTTGAATGTTGTTGTATATTTTAATCGTCGTCTCAGTTGAGCAGTGTCTGTGTAGTCATGGCTGTGAAAATGGCGAATGAATTCAGAGAAACGTCTGCTGTAGATTTCTGGTGATGTCATCTGGAGAAAGGTGCCATGTGACCTTATGATGTCATCGGCAGGCGACATTCTGACGGCTTGCGTCGAGATTCTCGCTCCTGTAACAGAATGACACTATTAATTTCTGTAACAGAATGACACTATTAATTTCTGTAATATAATGACACTAACAATTTCTTACATATTACAATCCTTGAATGGGGCACCAATCCAAACCTATAAGAGTTGCCAGTTTGAAAAATGACTTCTCAGTATCTTTAGCTCTCATTGTGTTCCATATAACAAAACAAGTGATATAGTCATTGATGGGAATTACTATTTCCATTCATAAGAAAAGGACTCGGTGACATCAAAGTGATGTCATTAAGAAACCTCTTTTTGCAAATTGCTATGTCAATATCCTACCTATTAACTTGTGGTAAAACTATTAAATCTGCATGTATAGTTTATATATTATTGTTATCTATGTTATCTATGTTATCTATGATGGTTTTTCTTTTGGGTGTAGGTGTGTTTTTGTGAACTTTTTATGAATAAGATGAACTGCTGCACTACTTTCTTTTGGCCTACTTATAATTGGGTAGTGATGTAACCTAATATTAGTACATGGAGAACATTATATCATAAACCATAAATCATCTAAATCATTTGATTTTCATGATGAGTGGCCATCATATCTAAAAATGTGTAAGAACTATAAATAATACAAAACTTGTCAGACATATTACAACTCGTTTTCAAACATATCCAGCTCACTTTCACTTGTTAGATACAATAGGAAACAACTGCATATGGTATCTACCTACTATCTATATATAAAAGCAACATGAGACATGGTATCTATCGTACTATCTATATATATAAGCAACATGAGACATGATATTGCTGACCGACTAGCACATTATATAACTCCCAAGGAGAGCTAGAGTAATGTTGTGTCGGAACTGATAAGTGGCTTTGTGAAGCTATAGGAATCGATAATCGATCAGTCTATGATTGATTGAGTCATTGCAAGCAGAAGGCCATACGTTATTATTGTCGTGTTTTGTGCCTGCTCCTAGAACTTTCCTTTTCCCTCGTAAGATGATTTTTATCCCATTTAATAAGCAAGGACTAACCTTCCCGACCCCCGACTGCTGTAAAGAGGCTTAGTGACATTGATGGATTGGAAACGAACAGTCTCAGGACTATTTAAAGAACTCCTTGCCACAAGCCAAAAGCATTTCCAGTTTGGAGTATTATGCAAGGAGTAAAGATTATTTGGAATCATCTTCAGGTTGTACCCTTTTAAAGCAAAACTGTACTGGATACCACCGCCGTTATATAGGTCTACCGAAAGACAAATTTAAAGGAACGCATGTATTGTAACACGCCATTGTTGCTAAGCGGTTTTAACAGTTTCAAATTTACCTTTAATAAATTTGGGCATATTTCTTCTATTGGAAATTTCTATTGGAAATACATGTGAATTTTGAGAATAAACTTATTTGATTTGATTTGATTTGGAAAGGTTATAGATCCGCTTAGCAACAATGTCGTGTTACAATACATGCGTTCCTTTAAAATCTTTCCATATACATATAGATCTATATTGCTTAATAATAAATAGGCATTTTCACGATTATAGATTAGTTTTCAAATGTACTTTGTCACATAAAACCTTTATACAGACCTGAATAATAATTAAAACAATGTTGCACTGTACCAAATTGTGTGAAATAATCATGAGCACAACTATCTGAGCAGAAAGCAGTATTCATCCTAAATTCACCCCGTAGAATCATCATATAGGCCTACTATATGCAAGGCCAATAGAAAGTACACCAATGAATAATTGCTAATAAGTATAACCAAATATTATGATTTGTGGTATAACTAAACAGATGCTACGTATCGATATTCGCGATTATGAGCATTTGGAGTATACCGGTAACAACATATCCAAATTTCGAATTAGAAGTCATACTAACACAAACCATAGATTATGATCTATGCACAAACAAAACTTACTAATTGCCTGTTTATCCGTATGGTTTGTAATTACGTCACAATCATTTATGTCCCACTATGAGGTCATAACTGTTATGTGTCGGGAAAGAGGGGTGTACGACTTTTCACAGGCCTCCTCTCAACCAATCAAATCGCTAGAATCGACGCATATTTTGGATAATATATATATAGGTACTGTATGCCACTATACACGTATATATACACACTAGTATACGTAGGCCTAAAATTATTAGTACACTGTAGTACCGTATGTTAAAACTTGAATTGATTATATATACACAAGGTTATCAGGGGGCACTATATGGTAGCTAGAACGTTTGGTCTTCAGAGCGAATACCTAAATCTCGTCCCGGGAGACCGATAATAATGTTCGCGAAAGTTACCTTTCTGACGCGATATTGATAGGATACGCTGACTGTAGCACTTCAGTTATCATCCATGGTCTGTCAGTACCGGCCGCTGCTCGCAGGTTTACTGCAAGCAGTCCTCTTGTCATAAAACTGACAAGCCATGAACGTGAAAGAATCTTGAAAGTGGCTCTAAACCATAATTTAGTAGATAAATGAAAAAGAAGGCTGTCCGCAGTAGTACATGCAGGCCCTAGATGAACACTGTACTGTAACGTAGTACGGGTGTACGTAAATTATACAGAGATTATTAATGTTATGCACAACTTAGTCTGTTGGTGGTATGCTGATCTGAGTATAGTATAAGGTATAATATACCAATGAACCAATTACTAGTATAATATATACTGATACGAAAGGAACCCATGTATTGTAACACGACATTGTTGCTAAGCGGTTCTATAACCTTTCCAATAGAACAAATATGCCCAAATTTCAAAGTAAGCTTTCTTTGCTCGTGTAGAACATGATACACTTAATAAATTACCCATAAATCACAATGTGATCTTTATTAAGGTAAATTTGAAACTGTGTTATTATGAGAAATACCAC
>JAUTBZ010164453.1:0-10750 GCA_032361785.1 Lepetodrilus galriftensis | reverse complement strand
ATAATAAGGGCGGGTCGGTCTTGGTAACGACAATATCATTGCGCTGAGCAAGGCGTAAAAGACACCAACTGGCGGTGATATAGAATGAAAAATAATCAATGGCACGGCCTAATAAGTTGGCTCTGCCAAAACGAGATGTCCAAACACGGTGTACCTCTACACCTTCAATTTTCTCATGAGCAGGGAGTAAAACGTCTATATTATCATAACGCAAACGACTGGTAATAATATGAATAGTCCAGTGACGATCGGCCATCGCAAAAGCTAAGTCACTCAAAATTTGACTGGTTGCAGAATGATCTGGGTAAAAGAAACGATTCATAAAAATAATACGGTGCGTATTGCTCATTTGAAATAAAACCCAACAAAAATATTGAAAATATGAAGCCTATCTTGCAGGTAGGCTGGCAAAAAGATCTGTTTCCGCCATTGTTTTTCTGTTTATGCTCCTATCACCCAGATAACCGCACTTTCAACTGGCTCTTTTACCCTCTGGCTGCGTTCCGCTCTTTTTACAGCGCTACGGCACTGCTGTAAAGAACGCGCCTTTTCAGAAGACAAAATTGCTCACCTGAATTTTTCGGGTTTCCGAGTGACAGGAGTATATGAATGTATGGCTCAGTTGTAAAACAGTATGCCTTTTAGCCTTTGGATATAGGAGCTTTGTAGCAGAAACAGATCCCTTTGGCTTACTTTATTGTTAAATGTAGAGCCCTATTCCTCAACATCCAAATAAAAAAGCTCGATATTAGGTGAAAATTATCAAAAATATAGAGTTATCTCCCTGTTCTTGAAGCACGTTAAAATAGTGAAAACTGATTTAACAAGAGGAAAATAGATATGGATCAGACCACAAACCTTGGCCTTCCTTATATTGCTGCTGCTCAGGCTCAAAAACATATCACGCATAATGAAGCGATCCGTATGCTTGATATTGTTGTGCAGCTACATATTTTGAATCGTAATCTTTCTGCGCCGCCAGCATCGCTTAACAATGGAGACAGTTATATTATCGCTGATGCAGCCACAGCTGCATGGTCTGGTAAGGTCGGGCAGATTGCCTCTTATCAAGATGATAGTTGGTTTTTTTATACCCCGCTTGAAGGTTGGCTTGCGTGGATTTCAGATGAAAGTAAGTTTTTTGTTTTTAATGGTACAACATGGATAGAGATGAGTGGTTCTGGTGGCGGATCGGCTTCTGTTAATCCTGTCTCTTTGGTCGGTGTCAATGCGACTGCTGACGCGACAAACAGGCTTGCTGTTAAGTCAGATGCTGTCCTGTTTTCTCATGATGATGTTACGCCAGGAAGCGGCAGTATTCAGACTAAACTTAATAAAAAGGTGTCTTCTGACACGGCAAGTTTTTTGTTTCAGACGGACTGGAGTGGCCGTGCTGAAATTGGACTAACGGGTGACGATGATTTTCATTTCAAGGTTAGCAATGATGGTTCTTCTTGGAAGCAAGCAATACTCATTGATAGAAGCTCTGGTATTGTTAATTTTCCGAGTGGTATTTCTGGAGTTCTGCCTACCGAATTTGGCGGTGGTTCTCTTGTTAATACGGACTATATTACTTCGAAGGGAGCTGATCTTGTTACAAACGGTACAGGATTATTAGGTAATAATTATAATATGCCTGCTGACTATGCTTGGGATGCGATTGTTAGTCCAAGTCTTGCGGCTTCATTTCGCTATGATGGTTATTATCCTGGCTCAAGATATACCACGGAATTTATGGCCGTTAATCCAAATCTAGCCTATCGCCTTGGGTGTTTTATTCGTGAAGATGGTTATGACCATTTACAATATATGGGGATTGTGGAGTATGATTTTGATAAAAATCAGATTTCTTCTCATCATCATAGACGTTGGCGACATGGCGGCGTTGATAGTTACACAACATTGACCGCGCCGCTTACACCAGGAGATACGACAATCTCAGTGGTGAATGCGGCAGGATGGAATGAAACATCAACGGGATATTCTCCGCGTGGTTATATTATCTTTGAATATAAAAATAGTGCAGGCTTTAAGTATGACTATTATAGCCGTATTGTTGGATTCGGGATGTTTGATCTTGGTGGTGTTAACAAGACAACGAATGTTATTACATTGAATAAACCTTTTCCTGCTAATAATGGAAACCCAGATGATCCAAATGGTACTTGGCCTATTGGCACAAAAATAGCCAATAGCGTATCAAGTGGCGCGTATAAATATTCTTTCCTTGCAGGTTTTAGAGTACCGCAAGTTGGTAAATGGTATCAAACAGAAACGATTATGGGCGGTATTGATAAATCAGGTAACAATGTGAGTTATAACTTCTCACCTGGTTCTGCTTATGCCAAGATTGGTTGGCTGCCAAACTTCTCTAATGTAGCGGGTGGTAATGGTACACATCCTGATAGCGGCGCGGCGCATTCTGTTTGGTTTGCAGGAATATCCGTTGTTCCTGAACCCATGACGAAATTCAGCAATAATAGTAACGGTTCCATTGATATTGCCTTGCCGCAAATTAATGCCGCAGGAACAGCAATGGAAATTACCAATGCTGCAATCAAAATCAGAGAAGTTTAAGAACCTCTATAACAGCCCCCTAAACCCGCGCCTTTGGAAAGCGCAGGGGCAGTTATGTTTTGATAAGATTTCTTCAAAATAAGGCGTATCGTTTGTTTTCAGCTTGTTTGTAGATTTGTAATAAAGCAATCTTGATTTAAGTAATTATAACGATCATTTTGTTAAAATTGAAAATAAATAAACTGGTTGATTGGTCGCAGATAGACAAGAACCAAAACAATCAAAGCGGTTAATCCTATTGTTTCAAAGACTTCAAAAGCAAAGAAATTATTCTTTCGTAATTGTTCTAACTTATTTTTTAGAAATGGTGTGAGCAATATTGAAATCATAATAAGAGCTGTTATTAAATAAGTATTCTCTCGTAACCCCATAAACAACCAACGTTGAGGGGTTAATAAATGTCCCCACATGATTAATGTATCACTGATGGATTGGCTACGAAATGGTATCCATGCCAGCATCACAAGTGGTATCGTTAACATCCATCCACCGATATGACGCACAAATGAGGGCAAATTCTTACGGAACGATTCTGTAAATCTATATAATGTGACAAGAATTGCATGCCAAACGCCCCAAAGAACAAACGCCCAAGCAGGACCATGCCATAATCCCATAATGATCCAAGTTAAAAACAGAGCTATAAGGGTTTTTCTTTGGCTAACAGTATTATCATCTCCTGTTGCTATTTTCAGACCACCTGTTGAACGATCTTGAACCTTGATACCTGCCAGAGGAAGGTAGATGTAATCTCTGATCCAACTTGACAAAGAAATATGCCAGCGTTTCCAAAAATCCTTTGGAGAGCAAGCGATATAAGGGTTGTTAAAGTTTTCAGGAAAGTGAATCCCCATTAATTGAGCAGATCCAATAGCAATGCGTGAATAAGCTGCAAAATCAAAATATATTTGAAACCCGAATAAAAATGCAAGTGTCAAAACATCCAAAGCCGAAAGCAAGGAAAGAGGAGCTGAAAAGCCTTCATCAACCCAAGGTGAAATATTGTCAGCAATAACAACCTTGAAAAATAGTCCTATTAAAATATAACGCAGTCCCACAGAAAAATAAGCAGGGTTGAAGGTTGGACGCTTATCAAGCTGCCAAATAACCTCATTGGCTCTTAAAATTGGTCCTGCAATAAGTTGAGGGAAATACATGACATAATTTGCAAACAGTAAATAGTCACGAGATGGTTTTATAAAGCCACGATAGACATCGATGGTATAGCTGATTGACTGGAAAGTATAGAAACTAATCCCTATTGGCAGTAATACATTTAGTGTTGGAAGGGATAGTTCAAATCCTAATATATGCGCTAATCCGCTTATATTTTCTGAAAGAAAATAATAATATTTAAAGAAGACTAATAAGCCAAGATTAATTGTAAGGCTGGTCAAAAGAACCAAGCGTTTTGTTAGAACGTTGTTATTTTTATCAATTAAAATTGCAGCAATATAGTCTGTTGTCACTGATAACAACAATAACAAGACAAAATCGAAACGCCAAAAACCATAAAAAATAATACTGGCTGAAAAAAGGAGCAAAAGTCGAGGGCGACGTGGTAAAAGCCAATATAATGTCACGACAGTAACAAGAAAGATTATATAAACAAATGAATTAAAGATCATTTTAAAACCTTTCCAAGGATTTTAGTCATAGCGCCACTTAGAAGAACATGACCTGCATGCTGAAAATGCATAAAATCTAGGCCTTCTCCGCCTTTATTATTATCCTTGCCTTCTTGTCCCCAATCGTGTCCTGGAACAAGGTTTTCAAGGTTCAAAAACTCTCCACCTGATTGCTTTATGATTTTTGATATATTATCTTTGAACTTTGTATATTCTGTAGTGTCATAGGGGATTGGCACATCATTTCGTAACGGCACAATATAAGAAACAACTTTCACATTCTGCTTTTTAGCAAGTGCTAAGATAGCCTTCACAGCATCAATGTTGGCTTGATATGTTGCTGGCAACTGACGGCGATGTGTGCTGGCATTAATACCAAATAACCAATTACGAGTATGATATATCTTTAAATATATCCCCCCTCTGGCTTGCTGCCGTAATGTCGTCCAACCACAACAACTTTCTAATAAACTTGTTATTTTTATTTCAGTACGATCTTGTAAAGATTTTTTTGTTTCAGGTTTTGCAGAACCGACTTCCTTTAAAATAGCTTTTCCAGATACGGTTTGGGCAAGACTTTTACGAACAGCAGGATCATCAAGTGCCATTACAATATTCTTTCTAATACTGCCTTCTCTTGTATCGTCAAAGACAAGAGGTAAAAGAAGGACATCAAATTTCTTTTTTTGCATCAATAAATATTGGAATAATACATAATGCTCACGAAAAGAAGCATTGGGTTGGCTGAAGGACAGAATATCTACATTATGTGGTCGCCACTCTTCTGCGAGTAGTCCTGGAGCAGGCTGTTCTCCTTTCTTTGCATGGTTAATGCCATGTAATTGGGAGTTTCCAAGCCAAAGAACTGCTTTCGGTAAAGCGCGGGAAAGAGATGGATCAAGACAGGTATGAGCATCTGAAAGATCATGACAATGCACTGTTTTTCCATTATAGGTGCCATAAACGGACATTGTAAAAGTGCCAAGAGCTAACTCTTCAAACTTTGTACTTTTCCCAGACCATAAGGCAAACAATATTATCAAAGCAGCGAAAACAGCGATCAAGACAGTTTTGGATTGTCTCAAATTTTGTTTATCAGTTAGCTTAAATTCTTGATCATTATTACTTGATTTATCATTCATATTGCAAATTTTCCATAACTTAGATAATAGAATGTCTCACTTTAAACCCCGCTGCGCCGTTTTATCATCCAATTTTCCATGACTAAAACATCCATTTTTGTACGCAAGAAACAATCAAGAGCTTCTTTGGGTTGGCAGACAACAGGCTCATTTTCATTAAAGGATGTGTTGAGCAAAATTGGGACACCCGTGAGTTTATCAAAGCTTGTGATAAGATTATAATAACGTGGATTGGTTTCCTTATGAACGCTTTTCAAGCGCCCTGAACCATTAACATGGGTGACAGCAAGAAGGTCTTTACGTTTTTCTTCCTTAATCTGAAATACTTTCATCATAAAGGGCACGTCATCGTCTTGTTCAAACCAAGCATTGACTTGATCACGCAAGATTGAAGGGGCAAAGGGGCGAAAACTTTCGCGGCGTTTAATTTTTAAGTTCAGTATATCTTTCATATCTGAACGGCGTGGATCACACAGGATTGAGCGGTTACCTAATGCACGAGGTCCCCATTCCATGCGGCCTTGAAACCATCCAATAACCTGTCCTTCAGCAATGGCTTCTGCGGTCGCTTTGCATAGTTTATCTTCATCTTCTATTTTTTCTATTTCACAATCATTTTGTTCCAATGTGGCAGCATTTTCTTCCAGTAAAACCTGAATATCCTCATTGCTGAAATGAGGCCCCCAATAAGCATGATCCATAATATAGCGATTGTTGATATTGTTATCGCCAGCAAGGGCATCAGACGTTACAAGCACTTGCTCATCACCGCCTATTTTGTGCCAAACGGTATAAGCAGCCCCAATTGCCCCACCTGCATCGCCTGCGGCAGACTGGATATAAACACGTTTAAATGGTGTGTTGAGTTTGACCTTACCATTTGCGACAGAATTCATGGCGCAGCCGCCAGATAAAGTCAGGTCATCAACGCCATATTTTTTATGCAGATGGTTTAGAAGATGAAAAAAAGCTTCCTCATACATAGCCTGTATTGAGTGGGCAAGATCAAAGTCTCGTTGGGTTAGCTCTGCACTCTTGTCCCGTACGGGTCCTAGAAGACCTGCTATAGCATCACTAAACAGAGTGCCAACCATTGGCGAACCGCCAGACCATTCATATTCTATTTTTTCCTTATGATGACGGAAAAAATCAGTATTTAAGGAGAAAGAGCCATCATCATGAAGATTTACAATTTCGCGCATCTCTTTGATAAAACTTGGCTTACCATAAGGGGCTAACCCCATAACCTTGTATTCATCACCATAATTAGGAAAACCAAGATATTGTGTTAAAGCCTGATAAAAAATACCCAGAGAATGCGGGAAGTATACGCGGTTATCAATCGTTATGGTATGCCCTTTGCCAAGACCCCATGCTGCACTTGCAAAATCTCCAAACCCATCAATTGAAACCGTTACAGCTTCTTTAAAGGGGGAAACAGAAAAACAGGAGGCAAGATGTGCCAAATGATGTTCGATCTGATGCACTTCTCCTGAAAATTTGGCATCTGTAAAAGCCTCATCCAATTCTTTTTCTATTGAATGCCGCTCTTTCTGATTTTTGATCCGATCCATAATAAGGGAAAGGTCTGGCCGTTTTTTCAGGGCAAATCCTACTTTTTTAAGAAGGCTAGCCTTAGGATCTGAGTTAATAGCAATATGGTCAATATCACTGATTTTTATAGCTGCTTCATCGAGACAATAGCGTATGGATTCAGACGGAAATCCTGCCCAATGCTTGATCCGTCTAAAGCGTTCTTCTTCTGCCGCTGCAATAATGCGGCCATCCTTTATAAGACAAGCTGAAGCATCGCCATGATAAGCATTAACCCCGATAATATACATAATGACTCCCTACTCTGATTATATTTTATGCTTTTTTTATTCGAAATGTTCCAATAAATTTTTCTTAGTAATTTTGCCAGATCACATCATAATATTTTTCAAGATCTTAAAGAAGCGTGCTGTGTTGCGCCGTCTTGATGACCTTTTGTAAAGGCGGTGTTATCAGACTAGAAATTTATTTTATCCAAAAGTCTTTTTGTGAAGTGAGATGAATATAGGTGCATCTTTTTTTTTAGCATAGGATACCCCTTAAAACTATCATCAAAACCCACCATTTTATGAATTTCCGCAATCAATTCATTTTGAGTTTCAACAATAGGAATACCATATTCATCGGGTTGGAAATCCCATATTAAGCCGCGTGATTTACTGTATTCTTCCTTATCAGGAAAATGACAAATAATAGGTTGATCTAACAGAAGATAATCAATCAATACTGACGACATGTCCGTTATCAATAAATCGGATAAAGACAGCACTTCATTTAAAGTGGTGTTATTTTCAAGCAACCATGTTTCACTAATGATCCGAATATTAGATTTTTCCAAAGATTTTTGGTTTTTATCCGCTTGTATTGAGAGAGGGTGCGCCTTAACAACAGCAACAATATTTAATTTTTTTAATGTTGTATTTAAGGATTCAATATCAAGGTCAGGCAAATTAAAAATATTTTTTTCTGTTTTTCCATTGAGCCCAATTATCTCAACATTACTTTGCCTATAGGTCGGCAACCACATAATTATTTTTTGACCATTGGATAATATCTCTTTGAGGTGATCGGCCTTACGGTTGAAGAAAATATCATTGCGCGGTAATCCAACCTCAAGAACCTTTTGAGGAGACATTGCAAAGGCATCTGAGATAATGCTTTTAAAAAAGGTTGATGTGGCAACACCAAATGTTGAAAAAACATTTATTTGATTGCCTTCGACATGATAACCAATCTTTTTGATGGGCATACCATGCCATATATTCACGGTTGTTTGCGTGCTGACAGGCTGTGTTGTCGATAGACAGCCATGGCTGAAAAAAACATATTTTGATCTAAAGTATGACCATATACCCCGAAAGCTATGTTTTGTAATATGGCTTACATTTTCGCGTTTTGCCCATTCAGGAATTTGCCGATTTTGATCCTTTTGGGTTGTTAATATAACAATATGATGCTTGTTTTTTTGCGTGGTCAGTTCTTCAAGCAATGCGCGAGTCTGGTCATCATAATCAGGCAATGTATTAATGCAGATTTGTGATTTAGATTTTGGAATAATCTTATTTAAGAGTCTTATGATCATCGAAAATCTTCCAATATATGATTTAATATTTCAAACTGTTTGGACATATCTTCAAATTTTAAACCATAAATATCGGTCAAAGCTTTTTTAATATCAGTGGATGATATATCGGTCGTACGTGGCAAATAATGAACCTTACAATAGTCTCCTAAATCGTCAAATTTGCCTTTCCAGTCATCACCCATTGCAAAAATATCAACATCATATTTTTTTATATCATCAATTTTTTGATCCCAAGATTTTTCCTCAATAACAGCATCAACACAGGATAGGGAGGCAATAATTTCAGCTCTTTGCTCAAAGGGAATAATGGTTTTTTTGCCCTTTAAGGCATTAAATTCATCGGTTGAAACCCCAACAATTAATTTATGTCCCATTTTCCTAAGACGTTTAAACAACCGCACATGACCAATATGGAAGAGATCATAAGTTCCATATGTCAGAACGATCCCCTTATCATTTGATTTTTTTTGCATAATGGTAAGCTCCCCCCGTTCATCAAATCAGTTTTTATAAATATATTTGCTCTCGCTCCCATACGCGCAAAAATACATGAATAAACATGCAAGCTATTATACTCAAATACTGCCGAAATTGTTATTTTAATGCAATATTTCTTTGGTTTCTAATCTAAATAATCATTGTATTTAATATACTCTTTGTGTCGAACAATATATCTTTGTGCATTATTGATTATTATTGCTTTTTTATGATAACATAAGGTGATTTTTTTAAATAACAAATGCCAGTTCTCGTAAGGAATCTTGCTTTGTTAGTGAAGATAATCCTTAGATTCATGCAGTATAGCAGCTTGGTATAAGAGTCCCACCTCATGAGATTTTGTATAAGTATAATATTTAACGCATTTTAGCAATTGTACGATATATTTTTGCATGTTTACGAACACATATTTTAATATCAAGGTTTTTAAGGGCATATTTTCTTGCATTTTCGCCCAAACGCTGACGTTCCTCAGGAGCATTTATAAGTGCAATAACAGTCTTTGCAAGATCCGCAGGATTTTCTGTTGCAACAATACGGGCAAAGTCACCTGTTTTATTCATTTGTGCAACATCACCAACATTGGTTGCAATAATGGGTAGCCCCATAGCCATAGCTTCCCAAATACTGATTGGAGATGCTTCAAAGCGTGAGCTACAAACATACAAGTCAAGAGCAGCAAGAAAAGGACGCACATCTTGCTTTACACCTAGCAATGAAACAGCATCACTACCTTGATGCTTATTTTGAGCCTTGACCGCAGATATATACTCTTTTTGAGTTTCAAACTGTCCACCAACTTGAAAAAAATTGATGCCCTCCCCTAATTCATTATGAACAATATGCGCCATATCAACATAATTCATAATATCCTTATCTGTATTTATATTGCCAACAAGGCCAATTTTAAAACCAGATAATTGGTTGATTTCTTTATCTGACTCAATAGCATTAGGATAAAACTGATCACAATCAACAGGGGCTTGTATCAAGGATATTGGCTTGTTTTTGAGGTCATTCGTTAAATAATAATCAGCAACCCGCTGCGCGACAGGAATAAAGCCTTTCACAAAGCCAGCCAATAATTTAAACATGATATGAACGAGCTTAGGGGAATTAGTATCATGTAAAGACCAAACAATAGGAAGGCCTGCAAGTTTAGCGGCAATTACCCCTTTCCACTGTGATGCACTATTACAATGCACAAGATCAATACGTCCCTGTTTCAGAATGTTTCTAACGCGCCATATATCACCACCAAAATGAAAAGAAAAGCTGAGAAAACCACGCCATGTCCGTGCTAATTTATGCAGTTTTAGTGCTTTATATTCAACACCCAAGGCTTCTAGTTTTGTTATGAAAATCTGATTATCTTTTTCTGGCATGATAACGAGCGTTTCAATATTATAATCAAATAATCCTTCAGCAACACTTGTAATAAAATTTTGAGGCCCCCCCCATCGAGCCTCTTCAATGATATTAGCGACCCTTATTTTTTTATTTTTTGATGACATTTTCGCTCATATTCTTTAATTATTCTAAGTCATATCCTCATAAATAGAACTGACAATAGAGTTTTATATTTTTGCATATCTTATGACTTTTTGAGAAGGCGACCAGCCTATCAGAGGCAAATTGGAGCCGAATCTAAAAAGGAGAATGAGGAGTAAAACTTCTTTACCCCAAAGAATGAGATTACCATCTCCAAGAAGAAGTTTTACCGCCATCAAGCACCAAACGGGTAACATTGCTACTTTAAAGGCATT
>JAUTBZ010164442.1:0-10750 GCA_032361785.1 Lepetodrilus galriftensis | reverse complement strand
CTTTCGAGTTTGGAGGTAGTATGAGTACTTCCGTCAATATCAGTGTGCTTTATTGGAGTTACTTCTGCTTTGCAATATTTAGCGTATTTCTCCAAAATATTTGAATCAGAAAATATAAATGAAATACAAATTAAAATGTAAGAAAATTATGACAAGATTATAATACTTTGTGTGTATCATGTGATACATAAATAAAAATTAGTTCAGTTTTTGGAAAGATGAAAGTAGCTTTGATAAATATTAAAAAGTATAATTTGAAGTTATAGGTATTTTGTATTTAACTTCAAATCTATACCTAAATAAGCTCTATAGTACCTCTATGTAGGGCAAGTAATCCTTTTTTTTCTAAATCTTTTAGTATACGACTAACAGTTACTCGTGTAGCTCCAAGTTCAGAAGCAAGTTTTTCATGTGTAATATTTATGTTAGATGAAGATTGCTTTTGTAGCCACTCTAAGATACGTGCATCTAAATGTTTAAATTTAATAGATCCAACGAGTTCAGTAAGTGATTGAAAACGAATTTGATAAAGAGAAAATAGATAATTATTATAAACATCAGAGATACGTGATAATTCTCTAACACTTTTTGCATCTATAAGATATCCTTTGATGTCAGTAAGGGTTTCTGCTGAAGCGACTGCCTCTGTTTGTGATAATAGTGATGCAGTATTTACAATACATTGTTCATGATTGTATTTTGATTATTGTTCAAGCCAAATGGTATGTTTTCTTGTCAGAAAGTATTTGAATATGGAATAACAACATTTGAGTAATTTACGTTAATAATTTTACTACAAGTTATCAAAATGTAATATACATGTAGTTGCACTTTGGTTTATCTGCACATACAATTATTATTTAATTCAGAATGTAATATATACATGTACCGGTAGTTTAGTTGCAATTTCACATGACCTACACCATTGATTTCTCCAAAATAATACAAATTCAGAAACATTATTACCTGGGGTCTAAAATCTTGCCCCATGAAACCTACCACTACATGACCAGCTGAATACTTTTGGAGCCATTGTTAAACACCACATACTTTATCAATACCTGATCAATGATTCTAATGTGGCAAGTGAACGCCATCTGTTTGTCATAACAACACATGTTTGACACCTGCTGTTAGTAAACAGTGAATAATCTTCATGAGAGTTGTTGTCATCTTCTTCACTCTGTAATTAATATGACATTTGTGTCTAATACGTATATGGAAACTTTGAACTACAGAGCTTTGTTATGCCACTATCTAATGGTCCATTGTATTGAAACTATTGCATATATTCCTTCCACTGAACAGCCTTATGCCATAACCATGCAATGACTGAAACACTATTGAAAATGATGTTAACCCTAAAATCCTGAAACACTATTGAAAAAGATGTTAATGATTGTCACTCAATGATGATTTGTGTTCAGACAATGGCCATGCTGTTACCAGATAAAGTGTCGAAGATCATGTTGTGATAAATGTATTAAAGAAGTCCCAGAAGGCTTCTAAAGTTGATTTTCAAACTTTTAATTTTTCTTGATTATACTTGTATTTTATTCCCCGAGTGTAAACCAATAATATCGTATAACTGACAAGTTGTACCTGTCAAGAACATTGTTGAGTAGTTGTAGTGAAAAATTGGCTAACAACAACTTGTGTGTGACATTGTCGATGCTCTATAGACTGAGCCAAAGAGGCAACCCTGCTGGCAAGACCAGTAGGAGCATCTTGTATCACACCCAGCTACAGCTATATATAATTCACTGCGCTGTATCTAGTCCTTAACATCCTTTATATATTTTACTCCCTAAATTCATTAAATGAAAATTGTAAACCTAAGCCTTCTGAGCAACCAAACCAATCCTCAACAACAAAAAATCAGAACATTCCTCAAGTCATTTCACCAGAATGTCTTCTATGGGAATTCAGACGTCATAGCTTCATGGGATATTGCCGTTTTATTCATGATGGATTTCCACTAGACCATAGACACCAGTTGCAGGCAGAGCCTCAATGAAAGTGTTTCCAATGAAAGCTACAACATTCCCTGAACATAACCAAGTGCCTTGAAGTGGCAGCATGCACCTTGTAGCATCAACACGCAGAGTAGGCAGGTCATCAGGTATCTTCCACACCTCTCACAAACACACAACCCTGAATATATATTACTAAACCCATTATTTTATTACCAATTAATGTGTAATAGAATACAATATTTTTTTCACTGACAGTTTTTGATTAAGAAGAAGGTATATATTTCTAGCATGAATCTCTGAAGATTGGAAAATAATCTTATTTACTGCTGTGATTTATACAGCGATGTGGCGATGTGGTTCCTGTTGTCTTAGGACTCTCTAATATATGTTTTAACACCTGTGGTATCTTTCCTGTCCGGGGGTCTAGATAAGAGGTAGATCCTGGTGTGTCTACCTTCTCCAAACTGCTGTGTCTACCTCCTCAGGTAACTTCTATGTGATAGAGAACAGTTCCACATGCTGGCAGGATGCTCTGCAGTGTTTGAATATATTCTCTACAGATTGTGGCAGCACAGCGGTAAAGTGTCGGCCTTCTGAGCAAAAGGTACCGAGTTCGAACCCATCCTCTCCAGGTAACTTCTATGTGATAGAGAACAGTTCCACATAATGGCAGGATGCAATATTTGAATATGTTTTGAATATAGTTTGTATACAGATTGTGGAAGCAAAGTTGTAATGTGTCAGCCTTCTGAGCAAAAGGTACTGAGTTCGAACCCATCCTCTCCAGGTTACTTACTGGAATGTGTGGTGGAGAACAGATGCAGCACATTGGTAATGTTATGTGTTTGTCTTCTGAGTGAAAGGTACCCATCCCAAGAATCCCACTTCAATTTGCATGGAAGTTACTTTTCAAACTTAAGACATGTGCTTTCTCTACCTTGGCAGTGGGGTTAACTTCCAACCAATGATATTAGCTACACTGTCACTATACAGACATTCATTCCCAGCTTTACTACAATACTTAGCACTACAGGTGTTGCAGGTTTTCCTCTGCTGTAACCTGAAAAGATTTTACATGTGTGAAATTATCTTGAAAATGGCGGTCATCTCCAATTTTAGTATTAAAGAAATAGTCTACAGATCACATTTGCTTCATGTGCACCAGCCATGGCTTATAACAACTACTATAACATATAACAACTACTATAAGTATAACATATAACAACTATTATAACATGTTTGTGACAGGTTTTCCTCCCATCATTAGCACAGCTCTGAGAGATTACAGAAATGCTATGGAAAATTATATTAAACCTAAAGCTCACTCTTATGTCTCATGGTTTATGTTTCTGCAGTATCTTCTCACTTCATTCATTGGGAATTGTGTAGTTTTGATACTAATTCTAAATACTTTTATTACAAAATTATCCTAATATCTGTTTTATTTTGATTTAATGCCACATTTTCACCGATATTTTTCACGTTTTTTAAATAATAACTAGAATGGACACAATAATATCCTTCAGTTCAGTCAATACCAATTGTACGCTGATCAAGGCGACTGTATGCAGATCCAGACTACAGAGATATGCTACTGACATTTCTTCTTTTGTATGTTTGATTTATATTCATGGTGGCGGTAATTGATCAGAATGCCCATATGCTCTCTCCTCTCATTACCGCTCCATTGAAGGAAGTTACACCTGCTTGTGATCTAACAGTACTTGCAGAGGTCATATTGATTTGTATTAGAGCACGTTTACAGTCGGGCCTTTTAATTAATCAGCCGTGAACCATGAAGCTGACAAAACTATTGCATGAATAGCGTCAAATTATGGATGACCGAGGAACGTCGACTAGTTGGAGTAGTTACCACTGTATTCATTCTCTGCTTTATTGATGCTGATTATGTAAGAGGACCCGGCGCTGTTCTGTCTAAAGTTGCCATTGGGAATTCTAGTGCTGTTCAACTGCCCGGCTAATGTCGACATTTCTCAGGATATTCTGTATGTTGATTCCAGCAGATATCGCCTATAATGGACATCTAGGAGGTTTTGGAACGGGCAATTAGAACTGTTTGACGGAGATTACCATGTATTATAATGGCGCCTTTGTATGTATAACTACTGCCAGAGAATGAATTGTCTGAGAAACCTGCTGGAGAATGAATTGTCTGTGATGCTGTATCTGTGAGATATTGGCGCCGTTTAGGGGAATATAGGCTATAAGTTATGGCTGGTCAATGGAACCATGTAATAAGTCTCAATCATAATGCAACTATTCACAGAACGGCTCTCCCATGGATGGTTTTGTTAGATTACTATATTTTGTTAGATTAATGTATATTTTGTTAGATTAATGTATATTTATTAATGTATTACTTATTGTCACATTTCCTTTTTGGAACATATGTGATTAACCCTTCTCCTGCTAGAATATGGCTCTTCAGAGCGGCTCTGGTTCTATACAGCATGGAGAGAGTTAATTATTTGGATTATTATTATAATTTATTTTTATTTTTAATACATTCAACAGCAACATTTGTAATTCAGTAGAGAGTCTACTGACTCAAGATGATCCAGCATGCATATGATATTAAGGACATTTATAGTATCATACTAGTTTTACTATGGCTATGAATGCCTTTAGATGGCATTATGAACTCTTACCTGATTGCACTCAGCCATATTGAGTTGATTTGCAGGATTTGCACAAATAAATGGAAACAAATATCACATTTTCTGTCCATGTGACTGGGGACAAATAAATAAGAATAACAATTGAGGTCAAGTTATTTAGCTGTCCTAACTTTGTTATGAAAGCCAGACCTGATTGACTTACCCATGTCAATAGATTCAAGCTTGTTGTCGTCAGATCATGTGCTCAGATATCATTGCTTTGTGTAGGGCAACCTGCATTTTAATATTAGTATTTTAATATTTGAGTTAAATAAATCAAGCTATTCATGGATGAATTAAACTCCAAAAGTTGTGTAATTAATTAAAATAAAGATACATGTCAAATGAGACTTGCATTGCCTGAATGTTTTGTATTTAAACAAATATTTAACCCATCCTTTTCAATGTTTAACATGTTTAGAAAGCCTTAATTTACATAAAATATGTTATACTTGTATAACAAGTCAAACTTGTATTTTCTGATTCTGCTTGAATACTCTTCCAAAACACATCATTTCATTGTATAGTTCAGGCTTTATGTTTATCACATTGTGGCCTATTTTCTATATATCAGTACTGTATCATATTTCCATGTTCATTCAAGCGTGATACACCAGATTCCAATCGTCCTAGTAACCAGGTCCTCTTCATATCTTTCTCTCTCTTTCAGGTTCCTGTGTGCTAGAGTCAGTCTGACCAGCCCACCCACCCCTAGCTGCACCACACCCGGATCCACCTACTAATCCAACCCCCACCCCTCACCACGTGGTGCCGAGCGGAATTGGAGGGTTAGAGTGGAGGAGGGTTCATCCACACACCTGTAGACATCCCAGTGCTGCAGCTGATGTGGGACTGCACAGCTGATGTGAACCACAGCTAATGTGAGACCACAGCTAATGTGAGACTGAAGCTGATGTGAGACACTTGCTGCCCTGGGATACTGACGTATGGGGGGCTGGTTGCTGAGGACAAGTCACGGAAGATAGTCGGAAGATAGTCGGAGATCAGCAGGATACATACTTTGTTGGATGTGGTTGGCTACACTGAAACACCTGATTGGTAAGTTAATCTACATCGTATGCTCTTGTGCAGCCTACAAGGCTAGACCAGGAATTAAGCCACGAGTGCTCATGTCGTACATCGCGTGGAGGTAGATATGCAATATGGATATTAAATTACTTTCGGACTCTACGCCAACTGGAAGTGTATGAATAGAAATTAAATTACAATGTAGGATGGGTTGTATTGTACTTTTAAGATGCAAGTATTTGTGTCGCAACCCAGATGCATGTGGATATGCCATATGGTTATAATCTTACTGTTAGTCTCTTTGCCAAATGGACATAATATGAATGGAAATTAATTTGCAATGTTGTAGGATGGGTGATATTGTACTTTTAAGTTGTGAAGATACAAATATTTGTGTCATAACTCAGATGCATGTAGATATATGGTAACGATATAATCTTACTATTACACTCTTTGTCAATTGGACATGTATTAATGTAAATATAAATTCCCTTGTGGAATTGTTGGTATTTTACTTTTAAGTTGTGTAAACATGAGTATTAGATTCGTGGCACACCTCACGTGTAGATGTACTACAACTGTAATTGTATTCATGGCAGTAATATGAACTGTTGTAGGATAGGTGGTATTGTACTTTTAACACCCACACATCTTTCAGTGTCTTTTATACAGTGATGTCTAGTGATGAACTCACTATGAAATCACTGATGGTACGGCTGTATACATTTAGTGTCGTCTGAATGGCCAGATGAAATAGTTCATAGATAGTGCACCTTTTCTCAGCAAACTTGTACAATTTGACTGGGCAATGTAATAAAACCACAAACAATATCTACACTTAAGCAACATTAAAATAAGCACTTTGCTTGTTTGTCAATCCATTTTCACGCCATTCTGAAAATATATATGTTTACACCAATTAATATGAATTAATGTAATTAAGAGAACAGTAGTCAACTCACCTGTGATTGAATTCGCAAATTCATATTCTAGATTGTTTGCAAATTGAAAGTGATTTTTTTAAGAGGGAACTTGAACATTGACAATTTATTCCTACTTATTAATAATCATATTTCATACCAAAATATTGCTCATAATGTGTTGAGATATGAAAAATATGTAGCTAATTAAATAAATTGGAATTTTAGTACAAATCAACTATACATGCAAGCATTTTCATCTAGTTTCATATTACAGTTTATTCATTTGGTCAGTCAGTAAACTGCTTTTATCATTTACTTTTAACCTAAAATATAATTGAACCTAAAATATAATTATTTCAGGTTTTTCTCCCATCTCAACCACATCACTGAAAAACAGTGTTAATCTCAACTAATACTCACTCAGTTCCTTTTAAACCGATTGCACACTGTCAATAATTAAGCACTTCCACTTCACAAACTCGTCGCGTAAGTGAAAAGTTCAAATGCCAAAATCAATAGCCAAAATTATCCTAAGTATCCGGTATGCAAAACCCCAACTCACAGCACCATACTTCTGATTTATTTTACGGTAATGTCTTTTTTCTTTCTCTTTCCAAAGCTTGATATACCCCATGCGTTAATGCACTGCGATTCAGCAATATATTAAGACTTAGTTTCGTTTCACGTAGAATGGCGTTTATTGGCTTAGACTGGGAATGGCCTTGTTAATTATTCCGTCTGCTCAGGTGAGTGTTATGATGGACTGTAAGCGATCAGGCTCGGCTACGACCCAATGCTTACATTAATCTCATATCTGCTCATCTACCGCATCACAGATCCCTTTGAATTATGTATACTTAATTAGCTTGTACAGATATATATCGCACAGCGGGAACTATACTTCTTGTTCAGAACTACTTACTTGATTATAGGAACATGGTATTGTGTTTGAAGTGAAGTTATATTTTATAAGTGTTGTCGTCTAACAGGAATCAAGTCCCTTTGTTAATGCATGATACATCAGTTAAATATTGCTTGCTGAATCATAGTTTGTAGTTTGAATTAATAAAAATATTTTTTTAAATAGACAATAAAATATTTTTTTTAAATAAAAAAATATTTAGTTTGAAGTGTTTTTAAGAAAAGGTTTAATACTATTTTAATTCATAGACTTTGTGTTAACCTTGTATGAACTGCTAGATTGTACAAAGGCATGAACGATGTGGGTGTGAATACACCCGAAGGGCTTGTAGCTATACAGGTTTAGTAGTCAATGTTTACAGAGGTAGCAATGGAAGTCAGGTGTATTTCTCCTTAGGCAGTTGTTCATACCATAGTGTTGATTCAGTACAAGATCTTGTTGGTTATCCTATTCAATGGTATTTGTTTTATACATTAAAACTGACACAATGTACTACCAGCTAAACTAACAATTTTCACACTAGTACAAACCTGACATTTGACATTGCTACTGTAAAATAGGTAAACCATGCTAACATGTAAATAGTCATATTTAAGGCTTATAGTAAGTAAATGCAAATCTTCCAACAGCAATGATCCCTGAGTTGTTTTTGTAACAGTAGTAGAAGTTTATCAACTGTAATTCCATACAGTATATAACCCAATACATAACAGGCTTCAATAATAAACTATCAGTTTAAATTTTGCTTGTGACAGTATTTTTGGTATAAATATAATCCATTTTTAGCTTTAATACAAATATCGTATTTGTGATTAATCCAGGCCAAGAATAATCCTATAAATACACACATTAGATTTTACGTCCGTGGCACTAAAGAATTGCACAAACATATTCTTTTCACTGCAGCTGACAAATGTCTGCTCATCATGATCGTATTATAAATGTTTACGACCAGTTCGTCATTCAGTGTTCAGCACGACGCACAAAGCTGTCTTGTCCAACAGGTACATTGCATATAAACTCACACTGGCGTATTTGCGCCTGCACCTGTTGAAAGTTTATCGTTGACAAATCAATGCTTTTGGCTGTATGTTCTAACGACAAAGTCGTCGGATCTGCATACCTGTATTTATTTAGGTAGGTTCCTGCTGTGGCTAAATGCATGTGACTAATTCAGACAATGTTCTGGCTGCAAGGTGTGGCTATTTTCACTCCATCCTAAACAGTGTTCATTAATGCCGTGGCATAATCGTCCCCAGACACCCCGACGTAAATTGACGTAGATAGGATCACTGGACCGGTTTGTCGGATACCAGTTTTGTGAAAAGACATCGACTGTCCTTAATATAGCTGGGAGGGCACATACACCTGTTGGTGGATCCATGGAATTGTGAGAGGGTGCCGTCACACTGTCACCACTGTCGTCACACTGTCGTCACATGCCGATACTGTCAGTGATTGTCAGGAAAGATATCTAACGTGGAACTTAACATCATATCCCTGGGGTGAGACTCGCGAGATCAGAGGGAAGTGATTTTTGTGACACACCTGAGCCAACGTCGTTAGAAAGGTGAGGATAAGGAGGCCTATGCTATCTATTACATTGAACAGATTGACTGGCAGTATAGACTAGACAAGATTTCTGAAAAGAGGCCTCCGTAAGAGTCTAGAAGCATTTTTGAGTAAAAGTGGGAACTCAAGTAAATTGATGAAACAAAATTAAGATAATGTTAAGAAGATATCATATGATGGTACTATACAACATAATTACAATTTTATGATATAGCCAACAAAACATACTTCTAGGTAATTTTTCAGAAATTAAACATTGTACTGGCCCAATTTTGACATAATCCCTAGCTTGAATTAAAGCTGAGATATAGGACGTGGATTCTATACTCAATTCAATTGTCAACATTCAAGGAACCATCACATTTATATTTGGATTGAATGGATGTTTTAATGCTTAAGCAAAACATTAGATAATACTACAGATAAAGAGATGGCATAGTCATATAACTTTCATGTACTATAACTTCGTCTTTGAATACATGTATATTGTACATTGTTGTTGATAACCTTTGATGAAATTGAGATTGCTGATGTGATAAATCTAGTTTTGTATGTTGTATTTTCTCCAGGTTTTATTACATGTATATATTCCCGTTATGACGTAGGTAAAACTGGTTTGATTTCATATATCATATGTCTTATGTCCATTTATTTCTTCTATTATTCGCATTAATATGTCAAACTGTGTATCTATGGAAAATTGTAAAGAAAAAAAAGCAGGGCATTTAATACGTCAAATTTTGGTCCCGTAAATGTAAATCATAAAGAATATGATCATGATGATGTTACAGTGAATAATAGATTGCCATTTGATGTTATACTTAGTTTGAACTTTAGAATTTTATTTTGAAATGTTCATTCAAGAAAACATTTTACAGTAGTATTAAAATAATCAGAACCAGTTATCTACCAAAAATAAAATTGATGTCCCATTTCTTTTTGCCCTGTTTATCAATGTGTGAAGCAGTTTGAATAAGCTTGTGATGTGAACATGTATGTTGGAGGTCATAAAGCATAGGCATACTTAGTGGAGCAGTAAACAGCTATACAACACTGGAGACATTTATACCTGTTATTAGAGCAAGGTGGGACGCTTTAAAGACATAGACGTCAGTAGTCATACAATGTGATGTACAAGCTCAACAAAAAAAGAAAACCACTTAGAAACGTTGCTCTATATAGATTGAAGTGTGAAGGCAGTACTCGACTAGATCCCACTTTGTTACCTGACTATACCCATACAAGACTTCACTTAATATTATCATAAATATCTATTTTTATCTTGAATTCTAAATTTCAAGATATTTATGACTAGTCATGGATCATTTGAAGATGCCTCCGCACATATTTGAAAACAAATATGTGCAGATGTTTTAATGCCGCGGATTTGATGTTTGATGACAAATTATCACTATTTTTGTCCCAGTTTCATGTGTAGCCATAGCTAGGTTATAAACCACTAAATTTTTTGAATTTGCCGGCAGCCGGATTCTTCGTACCAAGTCAGTACGGCATAGATGGGATTTATGCCCCTGGATGGGTTGTAAATGGTATTTTCCACTGTATTTGACATGTATAGTCCCCAGCCGATTAAAAACATCAAATGTGAACTACATGAGAACCTAATTTGTTATTTTTGTGTGGTCTTTA
>JAUTBZ010164441.1:0-24515 GCA_032361785.1 Lepetodrilus galriftensis | reverse complement strand
ATTGAACTCGGTTTTGAATCGGGTCGAATGAAAACGGGTACCCCTCCGAGAGTGGATGGTCGCACCTTGGATTATGACAAAATGATTTTGCAAGAAGGAGATGGTCAGCCTGCAAAATTTTCTTATACAGACACGCCGGCGCTAGTCAATCAGACGCCTTGCCATGTTACTTATACCAGCCCAGAAGTTCATGAATTATTGAAAGAAGGATTCAGTCGTTCGCCGATGTTCAATGGGCGAATTCAAGGAGTTGGTCCAAGATATTGTCCTTCGATTGAAGACAAAGTGGAGCGTTTTGCCGATAGGGATCGTCACCAACTTTTTGTCGAGCCAGAAGGATCCGATACGCATGAAGTATATGTCAATGGTTTTTCCTCTTCGCTTCCAGAGGATGTTCAATTTAAAGCCTTGCGGAAAATTGTTGGTTTTGAAAATGTCAAAATGTTTCGCCCTGGCTATGCAATTGAATATGACTACTTCCCACCTACTCAATTGGGCTTAACACTAGAAACAAAGCTCATTGGAAATTTATTTTTTGCTGGACAAATCAATGGAACAACTGGGTATGAAGAGGCCGCTGCCCAAGGCCTGATGGCAGGATATAATGCACACTTAAAAATCAACGAACAAGCTCCTTTAATATTAAAAAGATCGGAAGCTTACATCGGTGTATTAATTGATGATTTGGTTACTAAAGGGACGGAAGAACCTTATCGGATGTTTACTTCTCGTGCGGAATATCGAATTTTGTTGAGACAAGATAATGCGGATCTTCGACTCACCCCTATTGCGGCTGCACTTGGAGTAAGGAACATGGATGATCGATTGGTTAGAGTCCGACAAAAAGAAAAAGCAATAGCAGAAATTAGCCAGTATATTTTAAAGACTTCTGTTTCTCCAACAGAATTAAATGAATATTTAACTTCCTTGGAATCTGCTCCGCTTTCGCAAAAAGTAAAGATGCATAAAGTTTTGTTGCGTCCTCATGTTGATTTAGAAGGCTTGCGCAAAAACATCCCTGCACTCAATGATTTTTTGGATGGCCATGAAAAAGAGTTTGTAGAATCAGCCGAGATAGCCATTACATATAAAGGCTACATTCAAAAAGAGCAGGATTTAGTAGATAAGATAAATCGTTTGGAGCGAGTGAAATTACCCGATGATTTTAACTACGACAATGTTGTTTCTCTTTCCTCCGAAGCACGTGAAAAATTACAAAAACTACGTCCAATAAATATCGGTCAAGCTTCTAGAATCAGTGGGGTGTCTCCTGCTGATGTTTCTATTTTATTGGTGATGATGGGGCGGTAGAAACTCTAACAAATCACAGCTCACAAAAGCTCACAGCATTAATATCTGCAATGCCCTAGCGGGCGCAATATTAATTGGCCATACCGCATGAGGTTCAGGATAAACCCATTAGCATAAAAATTCATATATTTGCGTAAGCACAACACAGAAACACTACAATTACATAAACAATGTTAAAAGTTTGGAAAGTATTAGTTCCCATTCTAATCCTGTTGCTCCTCTTTGGATTATGGAAAACAACTAGACAAAAAGTAGATCCCGATTGGGTATCGATCATGACAGTCAATCTAGATACCGTCAAAACATTGGAGCGATCTGGTCATAAAGTTCAAGCATTATTAGAATATTTTCACGAAAAAAAATTCGATAATCAGAATCTTGGAATGGAACTAATAAGCACTCCTTATGTCCCCACGATGGAGTTCAAGCAATTTGATAAATATGTACGACTTCTAAAAAAAGAAAAGAAGGTTATTATTTCTACAGTTGAAGGCGGTGGAGCAACTACTTTTATTGATCGACTTTCCAAGTTTATTGCAATGGATGAATCTCGAATTTTGAGTTTGCGATGTGCGCCAAAATTTGACTTAGTCTATCACAAAGAATTTATTGGAGAATATACTAATGATCATTTTAAAAAAGGTACTTTATTAAAATTTTGGGATAGATGTAAAGCAGAACCAGACAAAAAATTTATTGCTATCATAGATGACTTAGATAAGATAAATCCAGAAACACTTTTTGGTGCCGACCTTTGGGAAAATCTATCTAGCAACAGTGATGTAACTATTATTGATGGACAAGAAATAACACAGCCTGATAATTTCTACTTAATCAGTACCACACAATCAGCTGTAGGCGAAAGACTCCATCTTCACAATGAGCATTTCAAAAGATTGGGACACGATGAATACTTAGCTCCAAGCACAATCTCTATGGCGCTCTATTGGGATAGTAAAAGAAAAAAACTAAATAAGAAAATTGCAAAAGAAGGATTTGCGGCTTTAAAAGACAAAGAAAAAGAACATATTAAAGCACTCAACGATACGGTTGACACCCGTAATCTCTTATATATTTTTACGAAAATAAATCAAATTATTGCAAAGGATATTTCCAAAAATAGTCAACTAGCGCAATGGAGTAACTTGCGTAAAATGTATATGCCCAAAGATCGAGAAAAGTTTATTCAAACTTTTGTTCATCAAGTAAATGCTTTAAGTCCTAATAAGAAATTTAGTCGTTCTAGCTTTGATCCAATTTATTATTCGTTAAACAATAAAGGCCTCATGCAGGGTTCTAGCCCTTTGGCGACGGGATTTAAGGTTTTTAAAGAATGGGGCTTTTTGACAGAATTTGTAGTAGCCATTAGCTTTGCTTTGATAACGGCTTTGATTAGTTTGTATGTAACTTTTAAGCGAAAGCGAAAAATCAATAAATACTTAACAAGGTCAGAAGAAATTTTCATGGCATTTGAACAACGGGAAACCAATACTGCACAAGCCGTTGAGCAACTCAATCTATTAAAATCAGAAATTGAAATCGACACGAAGGACAATAATATTAGTTTTCCGGAAGCCATCTTTTTTTATAATTCCATTCGAAGCAAAGTCAATGCTATTGAAATTAGCAAAAGTATCAATACTACTTTCTTAACTTTGATGGATGTATTTATGGAAGATGAAGTTCTGTCCAAAGGCGAGTATAATAAACTGGTGACCTTTCTAGAGAAGATTGAATATTCTATCCCCAAAGATGATTTTGCCAAGATGAAAGAGAAAGTGGATCAGGCTTGGGCAGATTTTGGGGAGAAGTAATTTTATTTTGCCGAAAGGTAAGTCAAAAAAAACGCTACTCAATGAGCAGCGTTTTTTTATAAAATTGTGGCAAAGTATTTTATTCTCTAACAAAGGTCATCTTCTCCACTTTAGATATTTCTATATTACCTTGTATTTGATAATAATAAACACCAGAAGTCAAGAATGCTTCATTACTTATTTTAAATTTATTCAATCCCGCATTAAAGAATGCTCGTTTATTGACAACCGCTCTACCATGTGCATCATAAATAAACAAGTCAATATTCTGAGGTGATGGAATAGTGAATTCAATTGTGGTCTGGTCCGAGAATGGGTTGGGTGTATTTTGAATGATGGCGAAGCTTGGTGATTGCCCAGTGCAGAGATTATCTGGAGCTACAACAGTAACTTTAGTTTCACAACCCGCATATTTTCCGTATTCATCCTTTACTAGAGGACTTACTATTATACCCAGAACACCCACATATTCACAACCAAAGGCTATACTTGATACTAGAGGTCCAAAAAAACCTTCTTTAAACCCTACTACTAGATTCTCATCTATTGTACAATTATCACTATAAGAATTTAATAAATCCTCTGCATAAACGGTCGCTTTATTATCTGGCGGCGTAATATTAATTATGATATCACTTAAACAGGTTGCCTTAGGAGTAACACAATCCTCTACAACTATCATAGTGGTACATAATGTTTCATTTCCACAATCATCCTTAATTACCCAAGAAATCTGATGTGTTCCATAATGAACGCCATACACTACAATACTTAAATGAAATTCGTTACCATCTATTTCAATTTTAATCCCAGGTGCTCCATCATCGGTCGATAATATCGTTTCGTCATATTCACCATTTCCATCAGTATCCAGTTGCAATTCATATTCAAAAGTTCCAGCCCAAGGTCTATTATCAGTTGTTATTAAATCTATTACAATGGAATCTATAAAGCAAGAGGTTGAGTTAAGATTTGTATCACAAAACATTAACTCTTGATCACACTCAACATAAGGAGGTACATAATCATCTTCTACAAGAATAGTATCGGTCATCTCACAACCATTTATAGTATTCATAATTTTTAATAGATACTCACCAGGCGAAGAAACAGAAAGCTCCTCTCCTGTTCCTTGAACAGCATTTTCCAAAATCCATTGATAAGAATAATCAACTCCACTTGAAGAGCCTTCAGAAGAAATAGTATATGGGTTATCCATATCCAATCCACAAACAATTGTATCCATCGATAATAAAACTATTGGCTGTAAAGTATCAACTGCCACAACAACCTCATCGTTCGAAATACATCCAGCTTCATTCACTACATTTAAATTATATGTTCCAGCATCAGTTACCAGAGGATTCGCTAAAACTTCATCTACTTGTGTAATTCCATCTCCAGTCCATTTATAAGTATATCCTTGAACTGGATCAGAACCTAAAGTAAAGGTAGGATTTGCGCAAGTTATAATACCATCTTGTCCTGCATCTACGGTAGGTAAAGCATTCACTAAGATAATGGTAGTTGCTGTATTCAAACACCCATTACCATCTGTATAAGAATATACAACATTATATGTACCTGCTGAGGCTGGATTAAAACTTGAAGATTGAACGACACCATCAACTTCATAAGTTCCATCAACAGGCTCACCACTTAATATTATCGGCAGGGCATCTAAACATACTGGCCCATAAGAACCAAGTGAGACAATAGGGCTTGGGTTCACAGTTACATCTACGCTGGCTACATTTTCACAACCATTAATATCTTTTACTAAAACGTAGTAAAGACCACTATTTAGAGGAGCTGCAGAGGTAATTATCGGATTGGAAACCACAGCAGAAAATGCATTGGGACCACTCCAAACCCAACTTTGTGCTGCTCCACCAGTTTCTTTCAATTCCATATTAAAGCCATTACAAATTGGACTATTACTACTAACAGTCACTACCGGCGTTGCGTTGACTACAACATCTATGCTTGTTTGATTTTTACAACCATTAGCATCTGTAATCGTCACCGTGTAAGTGCCAGTTGCTTCTGAACCTACAGATTCTAGAATGGGATTCTGAAAAGTTGAATTAAATCCATTAGGACCATTCCAAGCCCAACTTTGTGCGGCTCCACCTGTTTCTTTCAATTCGATATCAAAGCCATTACAAATTGGACTATTACTACTAACAGTCACTATTGGCGTTGCGTTGACTACAACGTCTATGCTTGTTTGATTTTCGCAGCCATTGGTGTCTGTTACCTTCACGGTATAAGTGCCACTTGCATTTGAATTAGTATTATCTATTGTTGGATTATGATCTGAAGAAGTATAATCATTCGGTCCTGTCCAACTCCAACTTTGTGCTACTCCACCAGTTTCTTTCAATTCGATATCAAAGCCTTTACAAATTGGACTATTGCTACTGACAGCTAATGCTGGTAAATTATTTACAGTAATATCAGTTGTCACCTCATCCGAACAGCTATTCCCATCAGTATAAGCATAAGTGATTGTGTATGTTCCAATTCCAACAGAAGCTGGATTAAAAATATTATTCATTACACCTGGTCCAGAGAAAGTTCCTTCTGTCGGCGTACCAAATAAAGTAATTGTATTATTAATACAAACGGGTTCATATTCCCCTGCGCTCACTTTTGGTGTTTTATTTACCACAATTGTTGTTGAGGAGGAATTCCGACAGCCATTATCATCTGTAAAATTATAAGTAATAATATGTTCGCCTACTCCGGCAGTTATCGGATCAAAAGAATTTCCTATTACACCTTTCCCTGTAAAGGTCCCTCCTACAGGCATTCCCTGTAATTCTATTGGACCTCCATCTATACATACTGGACCATAAGTTCCTGCTTCCACTTTTGGTAATGCATTCACTACTATATCTGTTGTGGATGTATTTGTACAACCATTGCCATCAGTATAGCTATAAGTGATGGTATGCGTTCCACCTCCAGCTGTCACTAGCTCAAAACTCAATCCATTTACGCCAGTGCCACTAAACGTGCCACCGACTGGTGTACCTGCCAAAGTGATATTTGTGCCATCAATACATACTGGACCATAAGTTCCTGCATCTACTATTGGCAATGCACTTACTACTATATCTGTTGTTGTGCTATTCTCACAACCGTTGCCATCCGTGTAACTATAGGTAATTGTATAAGTCCCTACTCCAGCTATCGCTGGTTCAAAACTCAGTCCATTGACGCCTACGCCACTGAACGTACCACCGACTGGTGTACCAGACAACGTAATATTCGCTCCATCTACACATACTGGACCATAAGTCCCTGCAGTTACTATCGGCAATGCACTTACTACTATATCTGTTGTTGTACTATTCTCACATCCGCTACCACTGGTGTAAGTATACGTGATTGTATAAGTTCCAACTCCAGCTGTTGCTGGTTCAAAGTTCATTCCATTCACTCCAGTACCACTGAATGTACCGCCGACTGGTGTGCCAGACAACGTAATATTCGCTCCATCTATACATACTGGACCATAAGTCCCAGCATCTACTATTGGTAATGCATTCACTATGATATCTGTGGTTGTACTATTCTCACATCCGTTACCATCGGTGTAAGTATACGTGATTGTATAGGTTCCTTCTCCAGTTGTCGCTGGTTCAAAGTTCATTCCATTTACACCTGAACCACTAAACGTGCCTCCTATTGGCTTTCCTACTAAAGTTATATTTGCGCCATCTACGCATACTGGACCATAAGTGCCTGCTTCCACTTTTGGTAATGCATTTACTATGATATCTGTGGAGGCCGTAGCTCGGCATCCAGTTGTTAGATCAGATACCGCATAAAAAATAGTGAAGGTCCCAACTTCCGAAGGTTGAAATGTATTATTAACTAAGTCAATATTTTCTGCATAGAAGACTCCATTGGTAGGTTTTCCTTTCAAAAGAACATCTTCTCCATCAACACAAACAGGACCATAAGAACCAGCATCTACAATTGGCAATGCATTGACTACTATTTCAATACTAGCAGTATTTGAACAACCATTAACATTATTGACAAGAGTATACTTAACAGTATGTAGACCAGCACCAAGCTCTGCTGGATCGAAAGTCGTTCCAACAACACCATCTATAGAATAGATTCCTCCTGTAGGGCTTCCACTATTTAGCTCAAATGCATCTGCGTCGATACAAACTGGAGGGACAGAAGCCAGTACGACATTAGGAATCTCTATGTTGATTAAGACTTCAACAGTTGCGTTATCTTCACATCCATTTGCAGTATCAAAAACTTTAAAAGTATATGTCCCTGGCTTATCCACTTTAGCCGATAACTCGTTTATCCCAGAGACGAAATGGCCCTCAGAGGTTTGCCATTCAAAAGTTGTATTAGCCGAACCATTAGTATATGAACCATTTAAAGTCACTATCGGATTCGTACAAGTGATTGTTTCTGGATTTGCAATACTAGCAATAATTTTGTTTGGATTTTCTCCTACCAATATTTGCGTATATACAAACTCTCCCTTATTTATTTCATCAGCCATCACCATCCCTCCTTCATTGATTGCCTCCAGATTGTCCACTACTGTAGGATTGTAATTATCCGGATTTGACTTACAAGTATAAGATTTGAATGTTCTTAATATTTTCATATTACAATTTTGATCAAATATCTCTTCATCTTCTACTGACCAATAAAAATTTCCGCAAGGGTTACCATTTCCTAAAATCACCGGATTGATAATATCAAAAGAAGCATCCACCATTTCATCATTGGGAAATTTAATTTTAAAACCTAAAGAATAATTAACAGTAATTACTTGAGTACAACTAGATTTATTTCCAGCAGCATCCGCAATTGTCCATGTTCTAGTAATCGTTCCTGATTCACATTCATCCAAATCAACCATAACCACTGAATCTGTTTCAACAATACCACAATTATCATAAGAGCCTGTTAATATTTCGCCGTAAGGCAAATCCATGTCTAACAAATGGCAATCAACAGCTATATTTGCTGGTGCAATACAAACAGGATTTACTTTATCTTTTACTATTACTTCAACTTCACAGTCATTATAATTTCCATAAACATCATAAGCCCTTAGAATTACTTTTACGGGACTGGCCGCCACATCTTCACAACAAAACTGAATAAAACTGCCTTCATCTGGATCATTACTCCCTAAAGGCATATCTCCTTCCTCTACTTCTCCATCACCATTATCATCCACAGAATCGAAAGAATTATTTCCCACAATATTACAATTACCATCGACCCTCCGTATTTTAAAACTATAAATACCACATGCGTCATTACTGCCATCATCAATGGTCAAAGCTTCCATTGTGGCAATACCATTGCTAAGTGTCACACTTGTGTGTTCATCACAAACCATGGTTGGAGCAACTTTATCAGCTACGATCAAAGTGATTTTTTCTTCCGTATAGTTTCCACAATTATCTTCCGCTTGATAAATAAGTGCTTCTGAATAAACACCAACTTTAATACCTGGAGCAGGAATAAATCCACCTTGAAGCGTTTTATTAATAACGGCACCCATCGGCGTTGTTATTGAAAATTCTTTTACACCAGAACAATCATCCAACAAACCAGGCATTGGAATAAAGGCGGTAGAACTACAGTTATTCAAATCAGTACTCACTGTCAAAGTCATTACACCATCAATAATTTCAAAAGCACCAATATTAGAAAAATCAAATTGAGGACCTTGATTGTCAGCAACAATTATCAATTGTGTATGAGTTTCTATTTGACCTGTACACATATCCGTGATTATCCACTTTCGATGGATTTTTAGAGTTCCTGTTCCACAATGAGAAAAAACTTGGTCTGTATATTCCACATTATAATTACAATATACCCCCTTATACCCTGTGGGCTGACCTGATCCCGTTTGGGATAATATCGTTTCAGAAGTATTTGCAGCGACATCTATGTCACCAGCTAAATCATCGTCAGTATCAACAATAGAAATATGCAATACTGTGGTGTCTAAAATATTTGGATAAGCAGCATATTGGGCGCAAGTCCACGTAATATCTTCTGGAAAACTGTAAGCGGTTTTTTTAATATAAACAAGTTGGGAACAAGGTGCCGATTTTTTTCCTACGTGATCTATTGCTATAAAAGTTCGCTTTAAAATCATCGTTTCGTCATCACACATTACATTATCAAGATACTGTTGGCCAATCAAACTAACAATCGGGTTTGGGTCGCAATTATCTTGTGCAAGTGGCAATGAAAAGTTAGTCAACTTAACGGTACAATCCACAGTCTCTGGTGGATTACAAGTTATTGTAGGTGCTATACCATCACTAAAAGTAATATTAGTGGACTGGCACATATTCCCATTGACATGCATCACTTGCACAATCCAAGTATCATCTGACATACTCCAATCTGCAATATTACCAATGAGTTGCCATTGATTCGTTATCAGGTTGACGGTATAATCGTCTACGTTACCAGAAAAATTTTGAAGGAAAATATCTGCACTAAGAACAGTCGTACAATTCTCGGAAAAGGAAATATTTAAATTGTTTAAACAATTCATTTGTTGGGACCTTGCGGTAAACGCCAATAGCGTACTCAGCAAGAGTATAAGTAGCTTTTTCATACATTCAGGGTTTAATTTGTTGCTATGTGGTATTAAAAATAAATTCTAAATAGAGAATCGCTACTAAAAGTATTTAGAAGATTGTTTTATCAGCCTCATCAAAATGAAGTATCTACCAATAACAAATACAACCTTGTTATATGTATATTTTTTGTATATGTTTTTAGGAATTCGTGGCTAATTTGCATAAAATTGGCTAACACCTTGACATTAAGCGAGTTAAGTTTTTTAGCTTGCGCAAAAATTACCCAATTAATGGTACGTGTTAATACGATGTTTTAAAACAATCGCCAAACCTGAGCCACCAAAAAAGTCAATACAAAGCCCATAATCACGGGAGCAATACTCGCCAATGTGGTCCATTTCCAACTTTTTGTCTCTTTATAAATCGTGTAGATTGTCGTACTACAAGGATTGTGTAACAAACTAAATAACATTAAATTTATCGCCGTTAATAATGTCCAACCACCTGCTCTTAATATTTCTGCTGTATCTGACACAGATTCTAATTCAAACATGACGCCTGAACCTTCCCCGCCAGCAACACCAACATACATAACCGTCAACATTAAAATTGTTGGTATTACAATTTCATTGGCAGGGATAGCAACGATATATGCAAGCAAAATTACTCCATTCAATCCCAACAAATAACCAAAGCCATCCATATAAGAAATCATCCAATAAGCGATACTTTGATCGCCAATATTAATATTAGAAATTAACCAAATCACCGCACCCGCAGGAGCAGCAAAGATAATTGCCCGCCATAATACGATCATCGTCCGATCTATTAAGGAAGTGTATATCGTACGCCAAAATTGAGGGGGACGATAAGGAGGCAATTCTAAATTAAAGGTCGAAACTTCTCCACGCAACAACGTTCGAGAAAGTAACCAAGAAGAAAAGAAGGTGAAAAATATTCCCAAAATAGCAATACCCATCACCGCCCCAATCGACGCCAAACTAGACCAAGCACTAGGGACCGTAGCTCCAATAAAAATAGTGGCCACTAAGATTTGAGTTGGCCAGCGCCCATTACATAATGAAAAATTATTTGTTAATATGGCGATTAATCTTTCGCGGGGGCTATCAATAATTCTAGTAGCGATAACACCAGCAGCATTACAACCGAATCCCATACTCATAGTCAGGGCTTGCTTACCATGCGCACCAGACTTTCGAAATAGCTTATCCAAATTAAAAGCAACTCGGGGCAAATATCCAAAGTCCTCCAATAAAGTAAACAACGGGAAAAAAATAGCCATCGGAGGGAGCATCACCGCTATCACCCAACCAGTTGCCAGATAAATTCCATCAATCAGTAAGCCATCCAACCACCACGGCATTCCGATAGCTGCTGCCCCACTTTTTAATAGTGGATAAATCTTTCCTAAAAACAAATCTCCTAACAACGATGAAGGGTAATTTGCGCCTACAATTGTCAACCATAAAACACTCCCCAACAATAAAAACATAATCGGGAATCCCCAAGTCCTACTCGTGACAATTTTATCAATCTTAGCATCCAAAGGAGTGTGTCTTCTATTTCCCTTTTTGGTCACCGTTTCACCTGCTATATCCGAGGCATCTGCATAGATTCCCTCTATCAATTTATCGTGATAGTCTTCGCCTAATGACCACCGCAGCTCATTCGTCAAAGCAAAAATTTCTTCTATCTTAGTATTCCTTTTATTCATGATACTAAAGTTCCATTTTTCAATGCTTGAATAATAGACTCGTCTCCTTCTAGCAACCGAAAAGCAATCCATCTGCTATTTGGAATACTTGGAAATTGCTGTATTATTTTTGCGGCTAATTCTTCTACCGATTTTTCTATTTTTGGAGAGATATTTTTAATTCTATGGGGCTTGCAAATAATCTTTCCAGTAGCCACATCATTCACTGCTTTTAATAATTCTGGAATACCAATTTGAGATCGAGCAATCGTCGGAATAACTGGGATACCCAACCTTCTAGCCAAAGCGCGATCATCAATTTCAATTTTATTTCTTTTGGCTTCATCCATCAGATTTAAACATAGGACTGCTTTATCTGTAATTTCTAAGGTTTGTAAAATCAAATTTAAATTCCTTTCCAAACGACTACCATCTGCTACCAAAATAGTCACATCTGGCTTTCCAAATAGAATAAAATCACGCGCAATCTCTTCGTCTTGAGAAGTAGACAATAAAGAATAAGTTCCAGGTAAATCTACTATTTTAAATTTATTTCCATTAAAAGAAAAAGCGCCTTCTGCGCGAGTAACTGTTTTACCGGGCCAGTTTCCCGTGTGCTGTTTTAAGCCTGTAAGTGCATTAAAGACCGTGCTTTTTCCAGTATTTGGATTTCCCGCAAGGGCCACCACAAAGTTTACTTTATCCGTTTCTACACCCAAACGTTCAAGCCCTTCAGTACTATACATTGGGCAAGTTTCACAATCACTTTTTAGTAATTCTGGTTTCTTCATGATAGTTTCTTAATTAAGATTTTATCGGCTAGTTGCTTACGCAAAGCAATGGCTGCACCTTTAACAAAATAGGCTGTTGGATCAGACAAAGGACTTTTTAAGTCAACTTCAATTTCACTCCCCATCACAAAACCCAAATCCAATAATCTCCTCCTCGCCTCTCCCCTACACTCTCTTGAAATAGAAACGACTTTTGCTTTTTCTCCAAGTTTCAGAGCAGATAAACGAATCGCTCCTTCATCTATAGCCTCCTCTGCAAAAACGGAAATAGTAATACTAGCCGCAACTACAGGCGCCAAAACATAATCCTCTCCTTCTGAATAAAATCTTACGCGCTGATTATTAGATTCAATAATTCTTACTTGCGAACCAATGTGGATATTCTCTGCCAATATTTGTCGATAAATAACATCAGGCTTATCTTGAATTTGCACAATTCTACCAACGGTACTCACTGGCAAATCAGACAACAATTGACCCTCCACAGCTGCCAGTTCCCCTTCATGTGTTGGAATTGGATCTCCGTGTGGATCAAAGCGTGGATGTCCTAATTTGACCGAAAGGTCTTGCACCTGATCCGCATTAAAATGGTGTTCCATTTTTTCTGCTTGATCATGCCAATCTTTTTTATCAAATCCTGTTTTTTCCGAAAGGTACTTCTCATACAAACGATGAATCCTTATAATCCTTAACGCATAATCTCTTCCTTCTGGCAAAAGCCTGATCACTCCTTCTTTGACAGCAATCAAATCGCTTGCCTGCATGCTTTCTAAAGTCTCCTTAAATGTCGTCAAACCAATGTCCAAAAAATTTAAAAGTCGTCCATGACTCACTGTGGCTTTATGTTCCTCTTCTTGATTGAAGAGAAATTTGAGGATGTCCTCAATAATTGTTTTTTCGTTAGCCTCTTGCCCTTTTTTGTATTGCCAATAAAAACCTTTGGCCGGTCTAAATAAAAAATACAAGACAACCAAAATGGAAAAAAATACTAAAAGCGCCGATATGGGATTCACCGTTTCCATCACTTCACTTTTTTAACTAGCAGATTATCAGAAGCCGTTTTAGAAATAGAAAAATTGGATTTGCCTTTTTGCAAATTCATTGAATCATCATAATCTTCCACTCGATCGATCTTAACAATATCACCTAATACAAAATTCCTATTGTCGAGATAGCGTAAAAATTTATCGGAAGAATCTATTAAACCTACTAACATGACAGAACTGCCTTTCGGAAAAGAAGACAATGGTTGGCGCTTCACTGATTTGAATTGACCATCCTTATTGGGAATTGGATCACCATGTGGATCACTTTTTGGGAAGCCCAAAAATGCATCTAGCTTATTGACCAATTTTGGAGATTTTACATGTTCTAATTGCTCTGCTATTTCATGTACTTCATCCCAAGAAAAATTTAGCTTATCCACTAAAAAGGTTTCCCAAAGACGATGTTTTCTAACCACTGCTAAAGCAATTTTCTCTCCATTTTTGGTTAAGCTCGTTCCTTTATATCGTTCATAATCAACTAATTCTTTACCCTTTAGCTTCTTTACCATATCGGTAACGGAGGACGCTTTGGTTTTCAATCGACCTGCTAACTGATTGGTATTGACCGCTTTATCCGCTTTATCGCCCAATAGGTAAATTGCTTTTAGGTAATTTTCTTCTGATTGTGAATACATAAGGTATCTTTAAGTAAGCAAAAACTAAAATTTAGGCTCGCCTAAAAATAACAGCAATTATCCAAAAAAGTTTAATAAAAAAAGAGGTTGTCAATCAAGACAACCCCTTTCACAAAAACACTTTAAAGTAAGTCTTACTTTCCTCTAGAATATTTGCTAAACGATTTATGCTTATAAGCTCCCGAAGCAGCAAAAGACAACTCATTCAAAAGACCGTCTGAATCTTTATAACCTGGAGATAATAAAATTCGACTATACGATGCATCAAGAATAACTGTTGTCGGAAAAGACAATTGGTCATCTAATAAAGAAGCCGCTAATTCATGATATCCAGAGCGCCCATTTTTAATATATTTGAAAGTGGTATTTTGAAATACGATATCTTCACGTTGCTCTGCATTGAGTTTCACTGCATAAAAATCATTGGTCAGAGATCTAGCAACTTCCGCATCACTAAAAGTCGATCGATCCATTTTCTTACACCATCCACACCAATTGGTGTACACATCTACAAAGATTGGTTTCGGATTTTTTGCATTTTCCACCAACATTTCCTCCCAAGTGTACCAATGTACTTTATCTACATCCGATTTTACTTCAGAAGTAATAAAGGCCATCGCCATAAATGGAATAATCAGAACAAACAGAATTATTTTTTTCATTTTTCTTTTTTTTGTTACGTAGTCTTAGTAAAGTCAATCCTCTAACTCAAAATTGTATTGCAAAATTACAGCCACGACTACACATTTATCGAGATACCTAGGTATTTGTCGGCATGCCTACAGCATCTATTCCTAGAAAAAAGGACTTCAAAAGCAATCAAATTTGCCTTTTCCACAAGTTTTCCACAATGTGGAAAACTTTTTCATATTCATATTGCGTTGGTTTACAATGGGTTGTAAACTCTTTCCACAAAATGTGGAAAACTTTGACAAAAACAACGTTGATAAGTTCTTACATTTGTTGTCCAATGATGGCGAATGTAGCTTTACATTCAAAATCGGAGCGAAACGAAAACTACCATACCCATTTCAACAAATGGGAAAGTGATGAAGAATAAGCGGATATCCGCAAAAGAAGCGGTTTGATTTACATTGTTTCCGGGCGGGCTAACATTTTTTGTTAGTTCGCCTTTTTTTTATTTCCATCAAAAGTATTCTCTCCTACCAAAAAGATTGTACCTTTCCAGTCCAATGGAAGATACCTCCAAAATAACGGCTCCATTTACTCGAACGGAACAGCTTGAGCATGAACTGCACCTAAAGAAATTGCAGATGAACAGCTTGTTGGCTATCACCCAAGCCATCAACAATAATCTCAACGAAGAAGGCTTATACAAAATGTACCATTCTTTTGTCACTTGGGATTTAGGTGTAAACCGTTTGGCGCTTCTCGTCAACAATCAAGGAACATGGGAAATGGTCGCAGACAAGGGTATTTTGAACACCGCTTATGACAGTGAGGATTTTCATCTTAACCTAGCCGAACCGACCAAAGTAAAAAAAGGTACAAGCCTTTTTCTTGACCAATTTGATTTTGCAATTCCTGTTCGACACAAAGAGCAATCTATCGCCTGTGCCTTTCTTGGCGGAATTGATAAAGTCGATACGTATGACAAAATTCAAGTCATCACTGCTATTACAAATTTCATTGCAGTCGGTATAGAAAACAAACGGCTCTTTCGCGCAAAAGTAGAACAGGAAGTCATGACTAAGGAGTTGGCTTTAGCCTCAGAGATTCAAGGCATGTTACTCCCCAAAAAGCTCCCCAATGAACCGACTTTTGAGATCGCAAAAATTTATCAGCAACACTTTCGCGTTGGCGGTGACTATTACGATTATTTTCCACTAGACGGCGATCGATTTGCTTTTTGCATTGCGGACATTGCTGGAAAAGGAATTAGTGCGGCACTTCTGATGGCAAATTTTCAAGCGGTATTACGTGGATTAATATTTCAAGAAGCTTCTTTAACGACACTGACTAAGCAGCTAAATAAATCCATATTTGAGGTAACGAAAGGAGAACGATTCATCACTTTTTTTATCGGCATTGTGGACTTGCCCAATAAGACATTATCGTATATTAATGCTGGCCACATTCCTCCTATAATGGTCAGCCCATCTAGAGTGACTACACTTCGAAAAGGGTGTTTAGTACTTGGTGCTATTGATCCGTTGCCGCAAATTCAAATTGGGTATGAAGATATTTTGGAGCCTAATATTATTTTTTCTTTTACTGATGGCATCACCGATTTGATGAATGACCAAGGCGAATATCTTTCCGAAGAAAAACTCATTAAATTCTCGAAAGAACACTTTCCTTTATCTGCCGAAAAATTCAATGACAACTTATATCAATTTGTTTTAGACTACAAAGGGGAAAAAGATTTTCCTGATGATGTTACGGTCTTGACTTGCAAGATAAAAAATGTCTAGTTTAGAATAGACCACAATGATTCAGAACATAAAAAAGAGGTCAACAATTGTTGACCTCTTTTTTTTGTTTAAACATTCATCAAGTTTGAAAGCTTCATCGCCCGCATCATGCGAGTGACCCCAATGCCCCCACCCACTCTCGGGAAAAATTCTTTAGCTAAAAAATCTTCTAATTCAGCTTCTACTCGCTCTTTTCCAAAGAGGTCAAATATCTTTTGGGCATAAGCTCCATTCTCAATACTGTAAAAAGCCTTGCGCTGTTCAGCAGCATTACAACTACGCTCAGCGGACCCAATAGTCTCCATGCCGTGCATCAAGACATCTTGCTTATGTGCAAGATCTGGATTTTCAGCATTGCGTTTCATATTCCAAAATGGACTCGTACGCTCAGGAAACTTACTCAAAAAGAATACAGGGCCATGCTCTTCAGCAAGTCTTGTCTCATGTTCGTTTTCCAATATTGGTGCTTCATATACGAGGCTCACATCTTCATAGTCCCCACCAGGAAAACTATCCTTATCTCCAAATCCTAAAAATTCTAACAACTCCGCATTCAACTTTGTTAAGTCTTCAAAATCCCCTTTTGCCTCATACTCAAACATTGGGAAGATACGGTGGTGACGACCAGGAACTGGGTTAGGCTCATTTCTAAAACTAGTGGATACGCAGAAGACACCAGGGAACTCCGGATTTTCTAATAGCTCATGCTCTAGCCACATTTGACCTGTTTGAGGCAAAGGCCAGACATCGCCATAGTAGTCATAAGTGGCAATGGTGTGCGGGTCTTCGCAGGCTGCCATGATAGACAAACGATTTTGGGTGTGTACTTCAACGAAACCTTTTTGCAAAAAAAAAGTTCTCATTTGATTGATTACAAATGAGAACTCTTTAGAATTAATTAAAGGAACGAAGGCTTCTTCGTTTTTGCGACGAACTATACTCGCCGTTGACTGGACTTGCAGATTTTCCATGATCGGTTTAGTGTTTTTAAAACTTCATAATAGGTTAAACTGTACACAAAGGTATGACACACAAATATATTTTCCAAATAATATACAAAACAAAATCTATTTTTAACAATAAAATCACTTCATCCCCTTGAAAACAAACAAGTTAACTTATGCATTTATTTTTATGCTTTTCGCACAAGCGACAAAAATATAAACTAAATCCGAATCAACTTCCCCCTAAAATCATCTAAACGAGTGTACCCTTTACTTTTCATAATGGCCAATAATTCTTGTTTTAATCTAGAGAAAGCTTCAACTCCTTCCTGTTTTAGTATGGTTCCAACTTGAACAACTGTAGCTCCGCACAGAATATGCTCATAGACATCACGTCCTGTTTGAACGCCACCACAACCTATAATAGGAATATTATCTAACAATTCATAAAACATATTGACATTCGCAAGAGCAGTTGGCTTAATAATACCACCCCCAATTCCTCCAAATCCTTTTTTGGGTTTGATGACTGTAGCATCCGTTTCAGGATCAATGTATAGTGCGTTACCAAGACTATTTATGCAAGTAACAAAAGCCAATGGAAACTGATTTAGTATTTCTGCCATTTGCTCAAAATGCACCATATCAAAATAAGGAGGAAGCTTGATGCCCAATGGTTTATCATAAAATTCAAAAACCTCCTCCAACACAAATGCAGTCCGTTCAAAATCATATGCGGTCTGTGGTTTTCCAGGAATATTAGGACAGGACAAATTAAATTCAACCGCATCAAAGCTATTTTCCGCAAGGGCCTTACGAAGCATTTTTATATTTTCCTCATGGCTCAAGCCTGCTATGGACAAAAAGGTTGGCTTGTGCAAATCCATTTTCCTTTCGGCAAAATATTCCAAGTAGAAATCTATTCCTTTGTTTGGCAAACCCATTGAATTGATGCTACCCCAAGGTGTATCAAAATATCGAGGCGAAGGATTTCCTTCTCGATAATCAATCGTACAACTTTTACTCACAAAGGCCGCGCTCTCTGATTCTTTTAAGGCATCAAGCTCAGAAGCTGTGGTACAGATCGGGCCTGATGCATTCATTAGGCAGTGATCAAAATCAATATCGCCAATGCTCGTTTTTAAAGAGTCCATAATAATCGCTTTATCCCTTGATAAGAAATTTTGATAAGATTCATTTTTTTCAGAATTAAAATCTTCTGTATTTTTAAAATCTGTACCTTTGTGCAAAACTAGCAAACTATGCACACTCGACAAGAAATTCTACAAAAAATTTTTGAATTAGAAATTATTAAATTTGGAGACTTTACACTGAAGAGCGGTATTCAATCTCCCTTTTATGTCGATCTACGTGCGATAGCCTCTTCTCCCATTCTGCTCCAACAATTGGCTAAAGAATTATTAAAACTTTGCGAAAGCCATCCATACGATCTCATTTGTGGAGTCCCCTATGCGGCCCTTCCCTTGGCAACGGTTATGTCTATTGAAGATAATACACCTTTAATTATCAAGCGAAAAGAAAGCAAAGGATATGGCACGAACAAACTCATTGAAGGGATTTTTCATAACGGTCAAAAGGCTTTGATTGTTGAAGATGTAGTGACTAGTGGCAAAAGTTTATTGGAGACGATTCCCGAGTTAGAACGAGAAAATTTGATCGTCGAAGACATTGTCATTGTCATTGATCGCCAGCAAGGAGGCAAGCAATTATTGGAGAAAGCTGGCTATCGAGTTCATGTTCTTTTTTCAATTGAAGATGTACTAGATGCCTTTTATCAAAAGGGTTTAATTGATCATAATACGAAAGAGGAGGTATCATTATTTCTTTCGGAAAATACAACCACACTCCCTGAACCCGAGCGAAAACCCCTTACAGAAAAAAGAAAGTTAGTCGGCCATTCCGTTGCAAAACAATTGATAGATTTTGCTTTAGCGAAAGAGACTAATTTAATCTGTTCAGCTGATGTCACAACCAAAGCGGCTCTTTTAAAATTGACAAAAGAAGTAGCTCCTCACATTGCTGCACTTAAAATACATGCAGATATTATTGTTGACTTTGATACAGACTTGACTAACCAACTTCTGTATTTGGCAAAAGTCCATCAATTTGTTCTTTTTGAAGATCGAAAATTTGCAGACATCGGCAACACCGCCGTTTTACAAATAACCAAAGGACTTCATCAAATAAAAGATTGGGCTTCCATGGTCACTGCGCATGTAACCGCTGGCGAAGGAAGCATTGTAGCCTTGAAGCAGGCCGTACCAAATTTGGCTATTATTCCCATCATCCAAATGTCCACCCAAGACACTTTGACCGATGCACACTACTGTAAGAAAGCAATGCAAGTCATCCAAAAACACAAAGATGCAGTCATAGGGGTCGTGGCACAATCACACCCTGCACCTGATGAATTATTAAAATTTACGCCAGGCATCAATCTTGATATCAAGGGAGATGACAAAGGCCAATCCTATAACTCACCCGAAGTTGCTTTCACAAAATACAAAACAGATTTTATCATTGTTGGAAGAGGAATCTACCAAGCATCAAACCCAAAAGCTGCTGCGCAACGATACCAGAAAATCGCTTGGAAAGCTAGTTTAAAATAAGCAAATGCAATCACCTATAGTGCACTAGAAGAGTAGCAAAAAATAGTTTCAAAATCTACTCAAATACTGAAGTGCATAAGGCGTAACTATTTTTTTCCGCAAGGGAAGCGGAAATAAATCGGTGGGCTTTATTGTATTATTCAGCAATCACAATATATTGATAAATCAAATTAGTAGAATCAATCTGCACTTTTGAAAACCCTGCTTGCACTAATTCATTTTTTACTTTTAAAGGCTTCAGGCGATGATCTACTGGTGGCCCCATTGGTGTTTCTTTTTTCTTAAAATCTACAACCATCATTTTTCCTCCTTTCGCTAATCCTTTTTTACATTTCTTCAAATATGCGATTCGATTATCTATGTGGTGGTAAGTATTAACAATGAGCAGAATATCGAATTCACCATCCCCTAAATGAGGATCATCATAATCGACTAGTCTTGTTGAAAGATTATCAACTTTATCTTTTAGTCGCTCCTTCTGGATATAATTAATAAACCTTTGGTCAACATCAATCCCCACCACTTCTTTGGCTTTTGGAGCAATCCGAAAAGAAAAATAGCCTGTACCCGCCCCAATATCTCCAACTATCTTATCGGACAAATCCCCCATTAAACTTATCACAAAATCAGGACGTTGCCATTCGGCTCTATCAGATCTTTCAAATGCTTTCGCTAAATCTTCAAAAGAAGTTTTGTGCATTTGCTTATTGGACTTATTATGATCTTGGTGATTGGATTTGTGTGTCTCAGAACGAGCAGATCCTTTTTTGTTTTTAACATCTTTTTCTACGCATCCAACAAGAAACAAACTAACAATAACTAGTAAAAAAGATAGGGTTTTCATAATTGCACTTTTTGATTCACTGATAAAAATAAGGACTTTTATCATAAGATGCCTATAAAAGGTCATCCTATAAAAGTCGCCAATTGTACGTTTAATCTGCTATCACTTTTCGAATGACATATTCTGCCATATACAAGCCAAAAATAGCGGGCATATAAGAAATTGTCCCATAAAAAGTTTTCTTAAAATCGGCTCCCTCAATGTGTTGTAGTGCATCCTCTTTAATCTGCTCTGTACTACAGACAACTTTAAATTTCCGTAAGGCCTTTTGCTTCTTTAATAATTTTTTGACTTTAAAAGCCAACGGATCATGTTCTGTATTCCAGATATTCATGACTTTTACTTTACTGACATCCATTTTTCCGCCAGCCCCCATAGCACTGATAAAAGGGATTTCATGCCTTTTGCACGCCAAAATTAATTGAAATTTTGGTTGAATAGTATCAATACAATCTAACACAAAATCGAAGGAATCTATCACCAAGTCCCACATCATTTCTGGTCTCAAGAACTGTTCCTGTACCATAATTTCTATCTTTGGATTTATATCTTTCAACCGATTCGCTAGTACCGCAGCCTTGGACAAACCAATGGTAGAGTCCAATGCAACAATCTGTCTATTCTTATTTGTCGCATCAACTGTATCGCCATCAATAAGAACCAAGTGACCGACTCCAGCTCTAACCAAAAATTCGGCTGCAAAGCCACCCACACCGCCAAGTCCAACAATTAAAATATTTGTTTCTTTTAGTTTTTCAACATTATTCTTTCCAATTAATAAGGTTGTTCTATCTAACCAATTATTTCTCACTCCTTTTTTTTGTGTAAGGTATTAATATTATTTCATATCGCAAATAATATCTTGGCACCTCACAACCTAAACCACCAACACAAAAAAAAAGGCCACCTCTTTCGAGATGACCCAATTTGTATATATTAGCTGTTTCCTTCCGGAAAAAGAAAACTATTTTTTTTTAGTTTAGTTGAATAGAAGTACTGAAGTCTCCCACTCCATTAGCACCTACTTTAACAACACGGTAGAAAGCCGTTTTTCCCCCTACTTTCTTATCGAAGAAAGCATACTCTAAATTTTCTGAAGTATTAACAGTTGCTACAGGAAAGTAATGCACACCATCATTTGACCGCTGAATGATAAAGAATTGAACATCTTCAACAACATCAACTGACCATTCAATGTTATTTCCAGCTTCACAAGTTGTACCCGCTAAAGGAGCAATAACAGCTGCTTGCGCAAAAAATGAAGCAAAAACAAAGGCAATAAATAAGATAGATTTTTTCGTAGTAAATTTCATAATCACAGTTTTTAAGTTTCCGGGCAAAACGCCAATATTAAAATGGGAAGAATACTTAAAGGGTGTGTGGGAAATTAACTTGATGGGAATCAGCGACAATTGCTGATACTAGGGATATTGCAAATGGTGTGCCAAAAAAGAATTTCTTTGCTTTTTCTTTGTTTTTTTTGTGGATCCGCGCAAGAATAAACGCCTCAACGTCTAAACTCCTAAACACGAACGAAGTGAGCCTAACTCCTACGGGCTTAGCGATCCGGTGATTACGTTAGCTAAAACTAATAGATTATTTTACGAAGCCAAGAATAAACGCCTCAACTTCTAAACTCCTAAACCGAACGAAGTGAGTCCTAAACTCCTATTCTTGTTACTCCAACCAACGGTGCCCAGCCTCCAATACCTTCTTACCTGCTTCAGAAATCAAACTAGGCGACCACTTGGGTTCAAAAACCAAATTCACATTAACCTCATACTCTGGGTGTTCAGACATAATAGTTTCCATTACATTCAAGACAATAGAATCTCCGACGGGACAATTCGGAGTAGACAAAGTCATTTCAATATCCACATTCTTCTCACCATCAAATTCCAAATTATAAATTAAACCCATATCTACAATATTGATTTCAACTTCTGGATCGATAACCGTTTTTAATAATTCCAATAAGCTCCTAGATTCTTTGGGCGCAAACAAAGGTTTTAGTTCCACTTTGTGCGTCATCGTCCGATACATATTATATATATATAGTAGAGCGGTCACCACCAAAAAGGCTGCACCAATTTTAGTCACAATCGCTGACGACATAAAAATACCAATGCTCATCATAAAAACAGAAACCACATAAGTCCAAAGGTGAGCTTCAGCTACTTGCGTAGAAAATAAATCTCCTGGCATTGGAATTTTCATCTTACCTACATAAGGTTGATACCGATGTAACCAAACTAAAAAAGGTAAGGTCTTATAAGTTTGCCCTAATATCAAAGGCGTGACAAAAGCAAAGAAAATCGTAAAACCATAAAGTGTCGCAAAATTGGCCGGCACATCACTTTTAATAAAATAATTAATACTTAATGCTATCCCAAATACCAATGGTATAAATATACCAAAAAAAGAAACCGTCGATAAGCGCATTCCCACATCTAATTTTCTAATTTTTTGCTGATAGGTTTCAAAAATAAAAGAGAGAAAGAACAATACTCCAACCACGACCAAGCCCACAAAAATACTATTTATGTAATAATTAATTGGAAACATCCATTCCAACACCATCAAAACTAGCCCTACATTAATAAATCCATAGGCATATTTTAACTTGTTATGATTTTGATTATGTGACACCAAAAACATCGGAACCAAAACAGAACCAACGCCAATAATCAATTGCAAGAACCAACCAACTACTCCAATATGTGCATGCACTTTTAACAATTGGTAACTTGCAGGCAAGAAATTAAAATAATGATTCAAGGCCATTAATACACCAATTATTGCAGTCACCAATAACCATACAACAGACGTGACAATAAATTTAGCACTATATTTTTTTGTTTTAGCTGACCGTACAGACAGTAATACATTGACGGCAAAACCTATCAAAGCAAAGAATGTAATGGTAGAAAAAATGGGTAAATATACCTTAAAGCTATTTTGCCAAAAGGCGCCCACCATTCCCACAAGACCAATCAAGAAAATTCGGTGACTGAGTTTTGCTAATTTTTCACTGTAAAGTCCGACTTCAAAAACAACCGGAATTAATTGATACAAAGCACCAAAAATAATCATCGTTATCCAACCCAGCGCAGTCAAGTGTGTAATCGCCAACAAGCGACCTTGATAATAATGTCCAAAAAAAGAATCTGTCGAAAAGAAAATAAGTATTGCTAATATTAAAAAAGCTACACCTGCACTTATAAAGTGAGGAACAACAACACCTATCGAAGGTGCTTTATCCGTACTAACGCCTTCCATTAGTTCTGCTTAAAAAAAATGAAATCGATATTGTAGTCATCAATTTCTTTTTTGACGAATTCCACTCCTCTCGATTTCAATTCTGGTATTAAAAATTGAGGCATTTTTTTATGGTGGACAAAAAGCCCATGGCCTTCTGGCAAAATTTCTAACTCACTTAAAATTTTGACCATCGGCTCAGGCATTTCCAAAGCACGCACATCGATCTTGATTAAATTCTCCCCAAAGCTAGCAAGCACTTCTTCATAATTTCCAGCTTGTGTGGTCGTTACTTCTAAATCTTTTTGGGCTTCTTCACTTTTCAAAAAATACGTACAAACGATTCCTGTTTCTGGCCGTTCCACTTTTGACTGATATCCTTTTCCTTTCAATACATTAATAAGAGGAATTGGCTCAAAAGAATTAATAATTTTTAGGACGTCCCCGTCTTTTAATTCTTTGATTGCCCCCATGATTATTTTGAATGG
>JAUTBZ010164430.1:0-10750 GCA_032361785.1 Lepetodrilus galriftensis | reverse complement strand
TAACGCTAATTGCGGCATATGCGTATAACGGACTTCGCATATAACGGACAGAAATAGCCGGTCCCAATGAGTCCGTTGTATGTGAGGTCTACTGTATACACATTATTATTATTTATCATTATTATTTTCATGTTTATTATTATAACATTATGCAGCAGAAAACATGCATAGCATGTAGTATGTGGCCTTCAATTTGATTATTCTTTCTATCATCCTTGGTGTACCAGCTTGGGCTCCCAGGTTCACAGCAACATTCAGTGCTATGGTTGTTGTGGGTTTTATTTCCTCCTGCCCTGAACTGGCAAGTCGTGATGTAAGTAAAAGAATATTGAAAGTGACGCTAAACCCCAATATGAAAATATAATAATATAAAAAAATATATAAAAAAATATTAGGAGCAATTCACACTCAGTCCTATTATAAAGGGATCGAGGCTCATGCAATGTAGCATCAATATCAACTCGCAAGCTACTCACGGTCGCCTCCTTCATTCTAATTTTGTAAAGCACGTACATCTGTGAAGCAGAAAACAGGATGCAATGTCAAGGTCGTTTGGCCTAGAGGTCAAGGTCATGAGCAAATAGTTGAGGTCAAGGTCATATACGTGTGTTGAGGCAATCAGATCAACCAAGCAACATTCACAGATATGCATATTTCCGATCCGGAATGTCACGAAGTTGATACGATTGGTGTTGAGGTCATGTACCGGTACCGTATGTGAAATTGAGTTCCCGGGTAATTCAAATTCTGTCTTCTCTGTTAGCCAATTGAACCTATGCTGTTTGGGTAATTAGTTGGTCGTTTGCGAATTACATATGAGGTTGTTGTTATTGGGATGGTATAGTGTGTGAAGGCTTTGACAGAGCTTTGTGGCTGTGCAATGTTTCCATGACAATGAGATACACTATGTCACAGCTTTGTTTATGACCATAAAGTCTATTGGAAATCCTTGGGTGGAAAATAATTTGTGCATTTTTAACCATCTCCCTGCTGGATTCAGCACAAGTACTGCTCTTTAGGGCATCTCTTAGTAACGACATGCTAATCCAACAATGGTCAAGAACGTGAAATTGTGTACGTCAGTATTAAATAGATCCTTTTTAATGCGGACAATGTTCTTAGCCACTGAGTTATGTCTGAGAATAAATTAATCAACGAATTAGTGCTTTACGTTGTCACAGGAATATTTCACCATGAGAGTTGTGACAATGTCATCAAAGACCGTTTCACTTGAATTTATGGGAACTTAAAAATGGTCTGATGTATATTAGATGTAAGTGCACAACACTAATATCTAAATGAAAAATTGTGAACATTAAAATATGATAAATGATCTCGTCTAATTTAAATGTCTATGGAATTCTAAAATGTGTACTGGGAGATGTTGAAAGCAGAGGTAAGATCTCAAATGTGCTGAAAAGTGTCCATGAATGAATTTAAAATTATTTTATCAAAAATGTGCAAGTTCGGGAAACTAAGCAATACATGCCAAAAACACTCTCTCAACCCAGGTGCATATGATGGTATGGCAAAATATTGGTAGTTTTATAGATAATAATAATAAGTAATTTACATGGTGCCTATGATCTAGACTAGCTACTGAACAAAACAAATAATTTAATTTTTAATAAAATACAAGATGAAAAATAAACACTTTCATGATCACATGATTTAAAGAAGTGACCATTTTAACTGTTACTGAGAAATTATATAATACCGGTAGATACTGAATTATAAAAATGATCCTATAAATATATGTGAAATAATCTTGAAAACGGTATGAACACCATTTCAAACAATAATTATAATTATGATTAAAAATTATGATACAAAATTCATATACCGATACATATGAAAAAGATATTTAAAATATTTCACTTACATAGTTGTCATAATTTAACCCTCTCCCTGCTGGATTAGTCAAAAGCACTGCTAATTAGGACATTTCCGGTTGCCCTCAGCAGGGAGAGGATTAATGTGATCAAATAGAAATAATATAAAAATAAAATCTTTGATCAGCCCATTTCCCCAAAGTGGATTTGAGTAGTTTGCACTATATAAATGTGTATATACATAGATAAAAATGAGATTATGAAGATGCATTTCTAGGTGAGATATTATCTCCAAATTGGAGGTGTTGAGATGAGGTGCGAGATCTTACCCCCGACTAGTGTTATCGGCGAGGTGCAAACTTGGCCTGCGGTCGACTGTGGGAAACAATGCATAAATGTTAAATTGGGAACATTCTGGGGGGTTAAAGGTCATCAACCAGAAAAATTAAATTTTGAAAAATTAAATAAAATAGCAAATTAAAACAGCAAAAATGTACCGCAAACAAAAGATGATGGTAAAATAATATCAATGATTTTTTTAGAGTGAGTCAGTTATTATTTACGATGGGTTTTGTAGAAGTTTGGATACTGGTACGGTAAACATTTTCTTTGGACAGATTTGTCTTATTCAGTAGTTGATTAATATCTGATAACAACTAGTCCTTATTTTGACATATCGTGGCATTTTGTCCCGATTTTCGGCAAATCTTTCAAAAAATGTAAAAAATCACTAAAAATCAACAAGAGAAAATGCCACAAAATGGCTTTGACAAGGACTAGATAACAACATGCATGACGGATGGTTAGTGATCAATACTTTGGTCCAAAAGCATTATTGTAGGTGCATTCACGATAGTTAATAGTCTGCTAGGTCCCAAAGCTGAGATTCATAAAAGATAATTATAAGTTCACTGATTCGGTGCAAAAGCATTATTGTCAATTTGTCACTGTATTCAAGATGGCCAATTGTTAATGAGTTAGGTTCTACTGTAGTGAACAATAGTTTGTTAATTAGGTCCTATGGATGTAAATAAAATATTTTCGAAAAAAACCAATGTATCTGAAATATTTGAAAAATTAATACGGTAATATATTAAATATTCAAACCATGTTTATTTAAACAAATCATGTTTGTAGACATAATGTCTACTGGAATCTCATTTTAGTCATCACTATTCCACATTCTGCTATTTATATAAAATCTTTAGGTGCCACAATTTTAATCTCACTTCTCAATTCTAGGTGTCACTGTTTTCTTCTCACTTTCTCATGTTTATGTGTCACAAATTAATTTTCACTTCCCACTCTTGATGTCCCAAGTTTAGGTGTCAATCTTCTTTCTTTGATATTCAGATTTCCTTCAGCATGGAGAGGGTTAATGACATGTCCACCTTTGATTACATATTACCGTATAGCATACATAAAATTTGTAATATGAAAATAATAATTTTAAGTCTATGCTTGATTGATTTGCCATTATAAGTAAATGTACAAATTCTTTGCTGGATGAAAATATATGTTAAAACATACATGTATGTAATTCTATAAATTTGACTTTATACGTTTAACAATTGTACAGAATTGGTAACATTCTACATTGCGTAAGCTATTTCAGGTAATTGAAATTTTACACCAAGTTGTTAACATTACTGCGTAAGAAATGTAAAACAAACAAACACATTTGTTCAATATTTATTTGAACAGTTTTGAGATCCAAACAAGACCCGGAAATTAATATCTTCTGAGTTCTAATGCTGGTAGTGATCAATAATATTTGTTTGAACATATGTAACCAATTTAAATAATACTACTAATAATAATAATAATGTAGCGCTATGAGCATGGATTTGGTGCGATATAAATGTGCACATTATTATTATTACTATTATTATTATTATCATCATCTTCTTAAACTGCATTAAAACTAAAACATTTGGATATCTACGTACTAGTTCCTATCTCAAAGGATAATGTTCTCATAACAGGTGTAAAACTTTTAACTTCACACATATATCATAAACATAATAATATTATAAAATATAAAGTAACGAGTCTGAAAACACTGTAACAAAGTGTTTAAGCATGTATACGATAAATTGTTGATAAGCATAGTTAAGGATTCTATAGCTCACTTGGCACCTGACTAACATGATAATAACCTTGACCGTTGGAATAAATAGCATGGTTCTTATTATCAGATCATATATATATATACACACATGACCCAATTAGTGAATTTGAAAGCAATATTTAAATAGACATTTAATACTTATGACCAATTACGCATGTAACAAATCCAGGACCCGGTTGTATGAAATGCTAATAATTCAATTCATTAACATGCATACAGTTACATTTCAATAACATAATGAGTCATTAAGGAAGAAACTTTTAGCTATGTTAAATTCCACTATCAGTCCATTGTGAGATCAGTCCATTAATTGAGATCAGGGGCTCAATTACCGTAAGTAAAAATAATGTTTGGAGGCGGATTTAAAAACATGGGGTACGTTTCACGAAAGGGGTGTATATTTATGCCAGACGTAAATGACGTAAAACAATCAACGTAAATGACGTAATACAAGCTAATCCGCATAATTTACGTCTGTCGTAAATATACACCCCTTTCGTGAAACGCACCCATGATGACCAGTTTTCTAGGATCAAGTTCAATGACATAATTTTCTAACATGTTCAATTAACGTTAATTTGATATCTAAATATGAAATGTTGAGAGGACTGGAATCAAATAGCAGGAAATTCTTATCCCCAAAACATTTAATTACCAGGGATGGAACTTAACTTTAAAAGGTACCCGCCTGAATTATGATATAAAATAACAATACATGACATTTCTACCAGCCCGTATGATACCTTTAACTTTAGGAGAGATGTATCAGGCCATCGGGTGAATTGGAACTTCTAACACTGAATTCCTATCTGCACATGCAGTCAATTAACCATCTTTAATTTAAATTAAAAACAGAACACACTGCAGCCATCACACAAGGGAGATCACTCTCAGAACTACTGTGAAGTAAGCATATTACTACAAATTCATAGCAAGTTTGAGTTCGAAAAATCCAACAGAAAAAAGTTTGAGTTGTATTCTTGCATGCTCTTGCAACATTAAATTAATTTGATACAACCGGGTCCTGGTCTACTATTTTTGAATACATACCCCACGGTTTATATATGGCGGAATTAATAACAACAATGTCAGCAGAAGTAGTGGACACACAGATCCAAGATATAAGCTCATGATACAACGTGAGCTAATCAAAATACAACTCAGCAAAAACGAGTTGGAATAACGAGAAACAATTAACAAATAACAATGCCCTAACTGATTCCACAAAAACAGGAATGTTTAACAAGCGTAGATTACGTCGCGAAATATAAGGCTGGATAAATGTATTAAGCCAAACTTTCAGTCCCACTATAAATAAGTAACATGTTATATAATAGAAATATTAGGAATAGGATAACATTCAATTATTTCCAGAATGATATATCCTTGTACTTTGAGTTGTAACTACTTAAAAAGATCCCAACAAAACTACAAAAACGTATATTGTAAGTGAAAAAAAATGTAATTAATGATTTGCTATATTACTTCATAGTTTAATATAAGTTAAACTTGATTTATATGCTTAATAAATGGATATATTTGGTTATAATATTGTAAACTATAAGAGTAAACATTCTAATATATTACTAATAAAGTGATAATATACTCTCAAACTCTACCTAACATTTTGGCTGTGGGTATACACAATTCAGTAAAATATTATAATAACACATAGATTAATGCATATATGCGACAATACTAGAAATACATGGGGGAAGTACAGAAAAAAACCTATGTAACTTGACTAAAATATTAACTTTCAACAGTAATTAATTTGTGATAATATCCCACGCAATACCTATGAAATAATAAATACATGATTACTTCCCTTGGTGAAAGTATCAGCCCCATTCTCCACAATTGCATATGGTATACATGGAAATATATCTTGTCATAATATATAATTCCTAATATCTAGTTATGACATAGATGGTGTCCTTGTCAAAGACATTGCATATAATTTATTTATATTAAATATAATTAACAGTGTTTTATTTATTTTCAGATTTTGTTTTCATATGATTTAAACATTTTTTAAATGGGCATTTATTCCCAAAATTATTTTTAATAAAAACGAAAACAAAATTGATACCAACATCTTTGACAAAGTGAGTTATTGTTTTACATCGCAGCAGGAATCTTTCACCCATATGCGATCATCTTTGACAAAGACAAATGTAGATGTAGAGATGGTACTTTAGGGACATACAACACTGATAAAGCCAGCTTAATTAATACTGATTCAGTCCGACGAGACACACACATGTGCACGCACACACAGTCACACTTGGCAGTGGTAATTTGCATAGAAATGCCCTGATAATGTATATTAAGTGATGGCAATAACTGTTTAGGGTGCAACCAATGCAAACACTCTGCTTACGCGACACTGAGAAACACAAAGGCAAAACAATCCTATCTCAATTCAAGAAATTCTCGTAAATCCACCGTTCTCAATTACCTTCGACCTATAAATAATGTCACGTGTGATATGTAAAAAAAAAAAGTTTCTGATTTGGGGAACTGCATATTATTGAATTGGTCCCAGAATGAAAATGAAATAATTATTCATTACAATTTTGATATGATTAATAAGTGCAAATGTTTTGTGAAACTGCTTCCCATGTGGTATTAACTAAATCTTTATCTCCAAAATATTTATTTAAATTAATTAATTTGGATATCTCATTACAAACGTAAAAAAATCGTAACATAAATTTAGTCTTGTGATTTTTATCTAATAGAGAACTAGTCTGCATTTTACAAAATGGTTGTACTATAGTCTGGACATAATGTTCAGGGTGTATGCCACTGTTATAACAGGAAATAATGCAAAACTCAATTTATGCCCAGAAAATCAGTACGATAAATTCATTAAATTCAGTCCTGGAAAATCTTAATGGATCTGTAACCAAAAGTACTTACGGTAACAACATTGACTGCCTGCATGGCCCGTGCACAAATACCACCAGCCCTTAATCTGTATATCCAACACTCATTCATACCATATAGTCTTATCATTAAACAACAACCAATATCTTTATAACAATTAAATCTGGCAATCCTATTTATATATATAGGATAAAATACCCATTACCATTTTTCCAGTCACGTGCATGTTGTGTAAACACAAACACATATTAACCATTTTAATGCTGTCTTACCATTTCTTCAAACATCCAATCACTTTTCTATTCAACTGTGCCACATCTTTAACCCTTTCCCTGCTGGATTAACCCAAAATACATGCTTCCCTAGCAGGGACATGGTTAAAGATGAAAATATGTTCCTATCAACATATGAAAAGTAATAATTCAAATGCTGTCTTCGTGTCAACATTTACAACGTGAGTCTCTCTTCTACGCTCTAACAAAGAAACCCAAGCCGAATTACTCCTCCACCAACGTATTAATACGCTGTAGCCACCTTCCATGCATAACCAAGATTTCGCTCGACAAGCTTCGAGGTTCTCCGCCTAGGAAGTGGGAGGGGCAGGCAACATGCGAGAGCCAATGAAAAGTCTTAGTTTTCACCTGTATGTTTCCCTCTTGTAGACTGGCTTATTTCCAAGCAACTTGTCCATTTCGCATAGAATACTTGGCGTCAGCTTTGGCACGAACTGAAAACAAAATGTATTTATTTTAACATAATCTTTTTAATTGTTTTGATTTTTTATTATGATAGAATAAATCATAAATAAATAAAGAACTATGTTAGTAAAATATTGTGAATATGAATTTTACAAACAATACGTTAAATTCCCAATTCCCGAGAAAAAAAAAAAAAGTTAATTGGGCAATTCTGTATAAATGATGTTATGACTACCATTAGTTGAAGAGTTATAAAATATATCTATCATATTTAAATACTACTTGCTCCACAATTATTTAAAATCATATGAATAATTAAATAGGAAGGGGAATTTAAATATAAATCTGTGATGAACAACTGCATCCCATAATGTTCATCCTTCCACAGTTAATTGTATACTACATTTAATTGCTTTGAAATTTTAAAAATTAAAATTATGTACGGTAATCTCAACGATATTCTCTCATAACGTTTAAACAGGCTTATAAATATAATATTCCATACCGATATCCTGACATACCGATATCCTGACATACCGATTTGGCATTCAGAATAGGTTTGTGTGACCTAACTAAGATCTCTATCTAAAGTTAAGTGATATTTATTTAAAATTCTCACTTTTATAGTTGCAGTTCTCAAACGATCTTTTTATTTGATTAATTTTGGCAGCAGCAATGAAATGATGACATATAGTGACACACCAAGATGAATACAATAATTAGCTATACTCTAGTGAAATGGAACTAATGGATTGTGCTACCATGAAACATTTCCTCAAAATGCAGAAGAAAATTTGGCAAAAAACATAACGCTTTGCCTATGCACATGCGACTATGCACAGATTCAAACATCTAATAAGAATAAATTATTAACTAGTATTGTTTAATATTATTGTGGGAACATTTCATCCATATGTGATGACACCATCTAATAAAAATATGTGTTTTATTTAATGTTATTTATCACACTTTATTAAAAATTAATTGTGATGATTGTGTATTAGATCAGAAGGAATTGTGTTATTTGCATTTATATTTCAATTAGTAATTTAATCATCATTATTTTAATGATTAATTTGCAATAAATGTTCAATGGTGTACATTCTTGCAAGAGGTAAAAAGATTCTGATACAACTATTTTCCCCCGACAAATATGAATCTTTTCCGATTTTTACGTAAATCTAGAAATATGTTTATTTCCCCAATTAATTACACCTACCAATCTCCTGGAGATCGCTTCATTGCCTTTTGAGTTTTGCCATTGCGCGGCTAGGTATTGAAAGCACGTTATTTAGAGGACAATACATAATAAGTGTTCACACCATTGCACCTATATAATAAGTGTTTACACTAGTCACTACGGTATCAATATCCCACGCAATAGGAAACATGTTCATACTATTTGTAGATGATATTTTCATCATTAATGCTTATCCATCTGCACAGGCCACATTATGTTTAAATTATAATAAATAAATCAAAATATCCAATATCTATCTCAAACGTACCACTTCAATTGTCATAATACCATACTAATTTCTTCTCAAAGTACTCAGGAATATAAAATTGTCCTTTTAGAATATTCATATTTAAATCATTATGCATCAAACATATATTTTGAGATAATATGTATTTACAAAACTGAATTTATTCAACCGAGTGCCCTGTTTTTAATTTAGGAGCAATAATAACTACTCACATTACATACATACTTACAAACTAACTAATTGTATATTTGAGCAGTTATTCTAGATATTTGCATATTTAAATGTATATAATAACAATAATAATAATAATAACAACAATAATGATAATAATAATAATATCAACTTCTACTACAGTAATATTAGTTGATGTATCCGCATTTAAATGTTTAAGTTACACGGGACACAAAAACATGACATCCACAAAACAAGAAACCGACACCACAGACAGGATATGGCATACTATATACATACGTATACATGCAAATGTATACAGTCCACTGATGGATTATGCGGGCACATTAAACAAACAAGCAGGTGTGGTAGGACTTTCGCGCAAATTGATGGCAGAGTGTAGCATTGTACGACATTCACGTATCCACTACGTGTATAGCAGATTACATAACTTTGCAGTATGATGCGTTCACCGATAGCTACATTGACAGCTACATCACCAACTTCACCAACAGCTACACCGACAGCTACACATAGAACAGACTAGCCACTGACTCTCCACAACAGAAGGAAGAAAAATGAAACGTAAAATTGTGTATTATTTGAAATATTGTTTTAGGTGTTATAAGTTGCTGTGAGACATCTAGGAATTATAATTATCACGTTTATGGTTTAAATTATATTTTTTAATATTTAATTGGTGTTAAGAGCCGCTTGCAAGATTCTTTCACTCATATCACAGGTTGTCAGTTTAGAGAGGGAAGAAAGCTGCAACACCGTAACACTGAATGTTGCAGTACACGTGTATGAAACAAAATGATTAAAATTCAACAAAATGTAAAATGTATATTGATATCTTAAATGAATAGTGTCTTTTCTGATTATTCAATTGATATACTATTTTTTTTCTGGACATCAGAGAAATCATCTATTTATCACATATGTGAAACTTGAGTTTAAATATTCAGTTATGCAGCTTGTGTAGCAACATTCTTGTGAATTACATAGGTAGAACCCAGTATACATGCAGGTAATATTTCTGTTACATAGAAAACTGAACCAAACCATTTTTTGACAGCATATGCTATTTATAAAACAACACTGAGTTTCACATTTTTTTAGTGAAATTATCAGAGAAAAACACCACATTATTAGCAATTTGTAAATCAACGTCAGAACCCATGAAGTTCTAAGGCTAAATTATAATGTGACATCCCAATTTTATATCATTGAGTCAAATAATTACCTTTGGGCACTCAACAATAATACATCTAGTGCAATTGTACACATTATTTGTGAATATGCTTAAACTACTGTAAATCATGAAATTAATGTGAGCAGAACATTAATACGAATAATGCGACTGCCGCGCATTAAAGGTAAGACCGGAGATAAAACATGTATGGAGACATGGCCGTTTGCATTTTATTGGTGTCGCATTTATGTCTAAAATCTAGAGGTTGCATTAAATTAGTGACTCATTAATTTTGTGATTTACCGTATTCACAGGACAGATACAAACAGCAAGATCATAGGGCC
>JAUTBZ010164419.1:0-10751 GCA_032361785.1 Lepetodrilus galriftensis | reverse complement strand
GTACCGTTGTCATACATTGTGACTGTGTTTCCTGCCACACAACTTCCTGTAATTGTAGGTGTTGTTGTGTTTGTGTTGCTTGGTGCAACTGGTGGTGTTGCCGGTGTTACTGGTGCTGTTATATCTACATTCACTGCGACTGCAGGACCTTGTGCTGAAGTATTTCCAGCAGGGTCTGTCTCAGTTGTTGTAAGGCTATGTGCACCTTCAGCCAATGCTGGGTTAGGCGTAATGGAGAATGCTCCATTGGCATCACACACTGCTGTTGGTGTAATGGCCGTACCGTTGTCATACATTGTGACTGTGTTTCCTGCCACACAACTTCCTGTAATTGTAGGTGTTGTTGTGTTTGTGTTTGGACTACCCGTTACAACTGGAGAAACAGTTGGCGTAACTGGTGCCGTTGTGTCTACATTAAGTGCGACTGTCGTAGACGGTGCACTGTTTCCAGCTACATCTGTTACCATAGCAGTAAAAACCACATTCCCATCAGCAATGGCTGTATTTGCCGTACAGCTCCAAGTTGTTGATGCATCTGCAGGCACTGAACAAATAGTATGTGTACTTGCATCTTGTACCACAATTGAGCTACCTGCTTCTTTTGTTCCGCTTATTGCTGGTGTATTATCATTACTAATTGCGCCATCTGCAGGTAGTGTAATCGCCACAGTAGGGTTGATACTATCTACAAGCACTATTGAAGCATCTGATTGCGCAGACTCTCCTACATTGCTAATGGTTTCTGTATAGGTCACAGTATGCGACCCATCACTGGCTGTCTGTGCCACTATATTTTCACTGCCTATAGCAACACATGTATGTGTAGAGGATGTCTCAACACCATCAACATATAATTTAATCACATGACCCACGCCTGTACAGTTCACTGCAAATGTCGGTGTGGTATTTTTAGTGATATTGTCATCTTGGCTACTGCCTGTATCTGATGCTGCTATAAGGTCCGGAGCAGAAGCTGGCTTTCTTACGTCATCATTATGAAGTGTGACTGTCACATTTTTATCTACAACGATATCGTATGCATCATCTGACGATGCATCATCTACAGTAATCTGAATCGATACACTGTCATCGCTATAAGAGTTCGTGTCATTCACTCCTGTCACTGTCACTGTTTGGTCTTGGTTCCAATTTCCAGCATTAAAAATAAGCTGTGCAGGACTAATGGTTGCCTCAGTACTTGAGCCAGACGAAACATTAATAATCACTGTTGAAGATGGTTGAGAAGAGAGATGAATACCAAAGCTATTTGTTCCTCCGCCCTCTCCTACTGTCAAACTTGTCTCAGAAACGATGACATCAGCCAAGCTCCATATTTGCGCATTAGTCACACCATTTGTTTCACCAATATCTGTCTTGTCACACTGTATCCAGCCAAAATCATTAGACCAAAAGTTACCAGCCAACTCACCAGAAGATTTAATAACTGCAGGAGACATGCCACCGTGATTTGCATAAACCCAACCTATCTGTTCAGAAAAAGCTTGTCCTGTAATCACATAATTTCCATTGGCATCTTTGTTTTGTACATAGTCTACTTTTAAACTAGTGCCTGCTTGTTCAGAAAAGCCTATCTCGCCATTAACAAAACCATTTCCATTATAATTTCCATCTACGAAAGTTGCAGAACCACTAAAGGCGTGCGTAGAGGAATCTACGTCAACACCAGACATATCTATCCAGCCTATATTTTCATTCCAACAATGCCCCGGCTTTATAACCTGTGCCTGTGCACTTGCAAATCCTATTGTAAGCAAAAAAAGACTTTTGACAATAGGTGTTTTTATTTTTCCTATAAATGTTTTCATCTTCTCACCTACTTACTTCCGCCAATGATGACCATTGGCATACTGACCGATGTCGGTCTTGTATAAGAATCTCCATAAAGACTATGTCCATGATAACCTGCTGTATCCATATCTTCTCTTCCGGAAACATTCCGCTGCGAACTATATTGATATCCTATTGCATCATTTGCTGTAGGTAAGTAACCTGGGCCTGCACCGCCATTTGTATAGTGAATATTATGCTTATGACTACCATTACCAGCAACCCTCAATCCATTCACCGCTGTAGCGTCAGCTTGCAAGGCACCTGCTGTTGCACTCATGCCATAACCATTACTAGCACCTAAAAATCTACCCTTCCAGTTCGGAAGCGTTACATTGTTACCTGAAACTGAAAACCCGACCATTGGGTTTGCCGTAATATAAGCTGCCAATTTTGCATCAGTGACTGTTTGTCCATTAATTTCATAAATTCCTTTTGCATTATTAGGAACCATAAAACCTATCATTCCTACTAAATTGTGAGGCTTGTCTTCCCATACTAATTTTCCAGTAGCATCTGTGGTCAATATTTGGTTAGGTTGTCCATTGGTTGCAGGTAGTGTAATGACCACATTCTCAGTAGTCGTTGCTGCTGCTTTAATCGTAGCTGTATGAGAGGCATCTGCATCTGCAAACTTTACACCCTCTTTGACTGTTGCATTTTTAAGTGCAGGCGTTAAGTCTGGACAAGAACCTGGTGTTGTACAGCTTGCTGGGATGCTTGGCGCAGCATAGAGTACTGAACTTAGTAGTATTCCTAGGGATATTTTTTTAATTAGATTGACTGGTGTAGTGATTTTCATTTTCTCCTCCAAGAGATTAGCGTATATTTGATATTAATTACGATAAGACACATATTGTAACAAGTGAAACTTAAATTACTTCATGCACTGAATGTAGAAAAAGATAGTTGGAAGTCACTCAAAAGAGGGGGATAAGACACACTATTGGTAGCTCGGCTAACTTCACTGAAGTCCCGTGGCTTTCCGTCCCTGCTTCACAACAGGTTTGGCTTTTTCAATACAGTATAATCGTATGGTACAAGTCTGACATAAAAATGTCAAATAATTGTCAAAAATTAACTCTCTGTCTCTGTGGTCAAAGAATAGCCTATTTTACTATAAGAGGTGATAGGGAAATCTGGCATCTCTTTTCTAATAGAGTAGACTAATGTACGCAAAGCAGAGTCTGCAATCATCGCATCTTCCCAAATAGCCTGCTCAAACACATCGTAACTCACTGCACTGTTAATATTTTGCACTAAAATCTCTATAAGCTTACTCTGCTTTATATTGAGTTTCACCGCCTGATCATCTTTGTAAAGTACAGACTGTGCACGTGAATATTTATATGTACTACTAATAGTCACCAATTCATTTTCTGATTTGTCTGTAGATGCACTAGCTGAATCACTCTCTTGGACAGTTAAAAATCTCTGATACGCAAGCTGAAGTGTAAAAGCCACATCTTTACTGCTAAAAGGCTTTTCTATAAAACCGTAGGGAGCAATTTCTAATACTTCTTGAAAAGTAGTATCATCATTATGTGCTGTGATAAAGATAATAGGAAAACTGTATTTTTCCAAAAGTGTTCTAGCCAGCTGAATGCCATCAATTGGTCCCTTGATGTTAATATCCATAAGCAACATATCACACTCGCACTCTTTAAGCCCTTGTGTCACATCTGCTGCATTATCAAAACAGCCGGAAATATTTACATCATATTGTCCAAGTATGTCCTTTAGGTACCTTTGGGTAATGACTTCATCTTCTACGATCACTATATTTTTTGGTAATTTCATTATTTCTCCTCTTCTATGCTAAAATAAACTTTTATCTCTGTTCCATCTGAAACATCTACTTTCATACTGCCTTTTGGCAACGACAGGCTAAGATCTTCTATAAGTGTCATACCTAATGTCTGATGTTCTTTCTCTGTATTGAAACCTTTTCCGTAGTCTTTCACTCTCAATACGCAATCACTTCCAGTTCTACGTAACGATACATCTATATACCCTTCACCTGCGCCACTATAGGCATGTTCAATAGCATTTGAAACTGCTTCGTTAAAAATCAAGCCTAAATTCATACTTGTCTTAATGTCTAAATAGACAAAATCTATCTCTGTGACTATAGTATAAGGGGTAAGACTTTGCAGGCTATCGGAGAGGTCATTAAGATACTTACTCATGTCTACTTTTTCGTAATTATCGTTTTTATAAAGGTTCTCGTGCACCATGCTCATTGCCTTAATTCTCTCAACATGCATTTGAAACATTTTCTTATAATGGGCATTGTCTACCTTAAAAGATTGCGTTTCAAGAAGCCCCATAATGACCTGCATATTATTTTTTGTTCTGTGATGCACCTCTTTAAAAAGCACCTCTTGTCCCATGAGTGCCGTACTTAAATTATCGGCATAGGCTGTACGCTCTTTTTCTGTCAGATAAACCCAATAAGCTATTGCAAAATACCCTATGGTAATTTGCGCCATAAGTGTACCACTAAAGAGAACATTGAACCACCCTGCGAAACTGGCTATGGTTATAAATACCAATATTGAAAAGACCACAAGACTCCATTTTATTCCCTTATCTACGCCCAAAAAATAAAAATAAGGTATCGGTAACATAGAAAGCCAAAAAAGAGACAGCTCCGGATTAACATCTTCTATAGAAAGAGAAGTCAATATAAAGAGTGTTAAAGAGGCCAATGAAATATATATTGCTTGAGGCAAGGAAAGCATTTTTGGAAAAAGTAAATATGACATGAGTAAAATAGAAATAGTACTTATTTCAATAATAGACATAGTTCTATAGCCTCTGCCTATGCTTTCAGCAAGATCAAGTGCCAAAAGTATAATAGCAAGCAAAAGTAGAAGATTTATTTTGGTGGCCTTGAGTCTATCTTGATCTTCTATAGGAAAATGTTTTCCTTTAAGTATGTCATCTTCAAAATTCAAGTAGTACTCGCTTTAATGGGTTGATTATTTAGAGTTATATTTTATCAAACAATACTTTAACTTTAGTCGGGATAGTCTAATAAGTAAAATTAAGAGTTTAAGGACTTATTTTAAATAAGTCCTTGTATCACATTTGGCTAGTCTTACTAAAAATCGTAAGTCAATCCCACAGTAAAGATATTGGAATCAGTATTAAACTCACCCTCATCTGAAAGAAGGTGCTGGTAGTCTGCAAAGATGCCTAAGCCCTTCTCTTGGTTACCTTGACCGTCAAATGATCTTGCATATTCGCCTTCAGAGTTATCTGAAGAGAGATCATACTCAATACCTGCACCATAGCTTAGACCACTTTTGCTTAGCGTAGATGTTTTTCCTTTATGGTTATCATAGTCTGTTTCTGTTTTACCATATCCTATAAGACCATACACATTTGTTTGGTTACTTACATGATATTGTGGCTTAAGATAAAGACCATAGTGTGTTGTTTCAGAGAAATCTTCTTCTATGCTTGCTTTAAGTGCTCTTGCCTCAATGCCTACATAGTCATTAAAATCCCAACCCGCTCTAAGTAGTCCACCGTATGTCATATCTTTAAGTCTACTACCATTCATACAAGGGCAATCTCTACTAAGTGCAGACGCCACAAGTCCAGCACCTATATAAAGAGGTATTGGAGAGATAACTGCTGGTACAGGAGCTACTTCTGCTTCTTGAGGTGCAATATTTCCACCTGCATATGTTGTTGTTGTCAGTGCAAGCACTGTTGTTAGTGATATAAGTATTTTTTTCATTGTTATTTTCCTTATGCTCTTAGCTCTTCTTCTTTTCTAACAAAGAAGAGTGCTGTAAATAGTGTGAGTAGCATCATTGCTATCATGCCAAATAGACTGAGTGAGTCTGAACTGTCACTTGAAACATTCGCACAATCACATTGACTGAGTCCTGCATCCAATGAAGTAACATTCTCGCCTGCACCTACTGTGATGGTTTGAGTAAAGCCGTTGGTTGCAACATCAGAATCTGCATCGTCTGCTCCGGTGTTTGTGCCTGTAAATGAATATCCTTGGTCAATATATGTTTGAGGAATATTGAATTTTACTTGGTATGTACCAGGTGAAACATCAAATCCATATTTACCGTTTGCATCTGTAACCACTGAATGATTACCATTGATATCAGTTGCCGGGTTTCCGGCTGCATCAAACAACTCTACCGTTGCACCTGCAACGACAGTTTCATTTGCATCTTGTGCACCATCCATGTCTGCATCTATCCAGAAGTAATCTCCGATATGTGCCACTGGTCTGTCATCTGCGATACCAAAGTTAATGTTATCTATATTTGTTTTAACTAAGTGCACATCAACGATACCATCTGCAGTACCATCTGTGCCTGTTGTTCCAACATTTTCACCCTCATGGTTTCTACATTTATCTGTTAATGCAGTAGAAGGTGCATCGTCACCTGTTTTACCTTCGACCTGACTAAGAATAATCTTATAGTCAGTGTTTGCTCTAAGGCCGTCACCGTAGTTGAATTTATAACTACCATCTTCAAATGGTTTAGATTCAACTACTTTGTTGTCTGTACCTACAAGGTTAGCATAAAGTGGTGTTGCATTGTCACAACTGTTCGGTGTCAATGTTCCATCTACATTACCATTCGCTTGCGTATCAAAGTAAAGGTTACCAGAGATTGACAAGGTGTTAAATGGTGCAGATAAAATACCAGGATCTGACTCAAGACCTGCTGCGTCTATAGAAACGTATCTAAATGCAACCACTGTATCACCATCATCTGGGTCTACTTTAAAGTCACAAGGGTCTCCATCTGTAATAATTTGATTTAGTGTTACTGGATTTCCAAGATAGTACAACGTACCCGCCGATGGAAGCTGCGTAATTTTAATTTTACCCGGCTTGCCTTCTTCTAGGTCTCCTATCATTGCTTCCATGTGACCGCACATTGCATCAGGTGCTATTTGTACTTGCACATTACCATCTGGGTTTAATTCTACTGGCCTCTCATATGAGTTTGCTGTTGGTCTCTTATCGATACCAAAATCTATATTCTCTATAGAGTCAGCTACAACATTGACACTAATTTTTCCATCTGCATTTGTTTTATCATTTTCAAGTCCTGGTGTTGCCACATCCGCAGGGTTTACTTCACCAACATTTTTCCAATCAGTTGGAAGTGATGGCTGGGAAGCAACCTCTCCTATGTTTTTATTCTCTGTTGTCAGAACAAGTGAATAGCTTGTGTTTGGCTTGATGTATCTATCAAAGTCATAATCCACTACAGCTGGTGTAGCTTGGTTGGCTTTATCATTACAATCAAGTGTATTGACATCAATTATTTTCCCGTTATTGTCAACTAGCTGAACATACAGCTGCTGAGCATCAGGTTTATCTTCACACACGCCATCTCTCGGATTATCACCGTTTGCATCGTCAAATACTGTTCCTGAAATATGAATTGGCACACACACTGCAAGTCCTGCCATCGCAAGTGCTGAACGTGTCTGACAAGGTGCATCAGGTCCAGCTGAGTGTGTAATAACAATTTTTTTCACTGGAACAAAATTAGAAGTAAGTACAATATGCCCGTTTGATTGGTTAGGCTCGGTTCCTGTTCCATTTAAGAAAGTTCCCTCGCTTGCATTATAGTTGTCTTTATCTGTATGAACGATACCATTTGCATCTTTTATAAGGCCAACACCACCGTTACCAATTTTTGTTTCAATAGTAATTGGATTACCTGCCGCATCAAAACCTTCAGTTTTTACACCATCTTGCCACTCCCAACCAAAGAAATTCTGTCTTGTATCACCTGAATCCATATCTCTTACACGCCAATTATCTAAAATTACCGGCTGGTCAAATTCAACAATCAATTCAGATTTTTGGCCTGAAAGCAATTGATAGTTATGTGCCGCACAATCAGCTGGTGTCCAATTAAAATCATAATTGGCCCTATTGCTGTCTCCTTTAACTGCTTGATTTCCGAGATAGAGTGTCAAATAAGGATTACCAAATGCTGCTGAAGTTCCAGAACCTGATGTACCATCTGTATCATAAAACTTACCATCAACATTATTAATTGACATAGTCACATTTACTGGCGTTCCACCTTGTGTTGCTGTTGCTAGTGAATTAGCAAGCATGCCTTGCCAAACAGTTGCTGTACTCTTTGTTGCTCCTGCCCAAGTAATAGAAGTTGGCTTCGCACATGTTGCCACGTCTTTAGGATCCTGGTTTAATGGCGCAGGAAGTGTATATGGGAAATCTTGAACCGCACAACCGTTTGGTGGTGTGCCTTCAGCGATATTTACAGTTTGATTATTAATAGACCAAAGTGCACCTTCTGGTATGTCTGTATCAGTAATATCTACGGATACTGTGGCACTTCCGGCAGGCACTGTCGCAGCTTGAAATTGACCTGCTGCATCTGTTACAGCTACATGAACATTACCAAACTTATCAGTTATTTTTACCGTAATTCCTGCTGGTGCCGTTGCATCAGTACCATTGAAAATACCATCATTGTTAGTGTCTGAGAAAAGTGTTCCCATAGCGCAACCGATGGCTGGCTGAATACCAAAGTCCAAAGTATGATTGTTTGCTACTGTAGGCGTAAAGGTAATAACATTATCAGTACCTACTGCTACAGCATCATTATCTCTCACGTCATCAGCATTGGCATTGGCATCTTGCACGGTTGCTGCCTTACCATGTACATCTGCTTGCGCAATTTTAAGTTCACAATTTTGACCAGCAATAATTTTGTTAGCACCAATATTGGCACCATTCACGCCGCCAAAATAGTAATGTCCACTACTATCTGTAGTTGCTGTTCCAAAATCCGCACCATTACATGTAAGTTTTACAGGAATATTTGGCAATGCAGGTTCACCTGGCTCTTGTATTCCATTTCCATTGCTGTCTTCCCATACATAGTTACCCACTTCAATAGGTGCAGGATCACAAAGTATCTCAATATCTCCAAGTCCACCTGCTTTTGCACCATAAACGTATCTTTCACCATTTTTACTATTGTCGATCATAGCTTGTGCACCTATTTTATCACCCGTTGTATTATCATAAAGTGCGACACTACCTGGCTGATACCAATCTGTACCATCAACCATACTTGCATAGACTCCGCTACTTCCTGGAACCATTGCAATCGCACCCGAAGCTGTTTCTGGGTGACCGTCAGGCTCATGCTGTGTACTACCAAATCTATCTCCATTATAGAACTCGTGATACTGTTCAGAGTTTCCATCGTACTTAGAGATATGAGAAGCACATGATGTGGGAGCTGCTGCAGTTGACTCATCTGTAAATGTACCATCTGTATTACGACACATTTTTCTTACATCTCCACTTGAATTACCGTGGTATCTTAAATACGCTCTTCTGTCCGTATAGGCCAAAACCATATTTCCATTATTGTCAAATTCAATATCTGTTAAAATTGGAGCATGTTGTCTCTTTGATGTATCTGTCCAGTTATGATACTGGTCGCTATCTCTTGAGGCTCTATCGGGAGCATATGTCCGAGGCTTTAAATATTTTAATGTATTTGTTTTTGCAACTGTAGAGACAATAGCTCCATTAAACTTTTGAATTGTAGCACCAACGCCAGCATCTACTTTATCTTCACAAATAGAACCTATAAACACATCACTACCAAGAACTTTAAGTGCCCAAGGTCTTACCTTGTCATCAGCACACTCTCCATTAGGATATGGATTAGGAAGTGCTATATTTGTTTGATTTGCAGGATTTGCAATTTCGATTTTCACAAGCTCTTTTGTGTTGAGATTTACTGTATATAAAAACTTCTCATCTTCACTGATATCAAGATCTCCAAGACCTTTTCTACCTACAAGAGGAACAATTGCTTTGTCTTTATTTATTTGAAAATCCCTAGAGGCCTCACTGACTGTATTACCTGTATTTGACACAGTTGCAAATATTGATGTAGCCTTTGTGTCTCTATTTGTGATACGAATATCTCCAGCATCTCCTATAAGAGGAACATATCTCTTAAGATTTGCTGCTGTAAATACATCTCTACTATTTTTTTTGTATGCAATACCCCAAACTGAACCTGTTGCCGACAATGAAGCCAATGTCGTTCTGTTAGATATACCATTATTTACTACACCTACTCCTGGAGCAGGGGCAGAAAAAAGAGAACCAAACGTTTTTGGGTCAGGACTTTCTCCACCAGGCAATGCTGCCATAACCACATCTGGATTGGCTTGGCAATAACTTGCAGGTGAAGCGATTGATATCTTATGTACTGAATTATCAGATACGATATCTACCAAAGGCGCTGATCCTAGTGCGTTAGCTGAAGCACCGAAACCAGCACTGCTTGGATCTGCCTCCACACGACATTTGTTTCCAGCTGTTGCTACCACTATCGTATAGTTACCATTGGCATCTGTTGTTGCTGAAGGTGTTGAACCATCTTCACATGTTGCTGTGATAGCTATACCAGCTACCCCTGTATCTCCGCCGTCTTTTACGCCGTTTAAATTAAAGTCTTTATACACCTCTCCAGTGATATTTGCTGATGCAAACGTCGCCAAAAAAAGAAGTGGTACAAGTCTAATTATCATAGAATTTAACTTCATTTCGATCCTCCAAAAAAAATTTTATCCACTCATTTTATTAAAAAAATGTCAAATAGAACTTAAAAATAGAGGATTTGATATAAATTAATATAAAAATAGTTATTTTGAATAATTTTTGAATTTTGTAGCGTATTTACTCTTTTTTTTTAAACAAAAGGAGATCCTTTTGTTTAAAAGTCGTAAGTCAATCCCACAGTAAAGATATTAGAATCAGTGTTAAACTCACCCTCATCTGAAAGAAGGTGCTGGTAGTCTGCAAAGATGCCTAAGCCCTTCTCTTGGTTACCTTGACC
>JAUTBZ010164408.1:0-10751 GCA_032361785.1 Lepetodrilus galriftensis | reverse complement strand
AGCGAGAGAGAGAGAGAGAGTGAGGGAGAGAGAGAGAGAGAGAGAGAGAGAGAGAGAGAGAGAGAGAGAGAGACAGGGTCGCATGCGTTGAATGCACGGTCACTAAATTGACACGGGCTTCCTAGCAATTGTTCCTGCTTTACATTCCTGTAATGAACAGAAATGTTCAGCAGATGTGAGTGATCTGAGAAATCTAGTTATTCCTGCATCTATCATCGCACCTCAACGACGTGGTCATTCTGCAATAAGTAACCCGCCTAGTCATGCACATGTGCATATAGGAATAATCGATAATATCATTAATCTGTTTTCTTCATTAAGTGTTGAACGATTCATGTTGAACGATTCAACATCAATGGACTCGCATACTATTCTTCAGTTGCCAACCCATAAATCAGAGCAATGTACGTCCGCTGAATGCAACATCCGTCCATCCGGGTACTTCCAAATCGGACGCTGTGTGTCATTGAGGCAAACGATGTTATGGCGGAATGGACGAATAAATGGATGTGCATACAGATCATGGCCCACATTAATTTATCAAAAACTACACCTGCGTTTGTACAAAGCACATTTGCTGCTGTAAACCATGTGTGCATACATGCATTTAAATTATTACTTGCCATATTCCGACTGAATGTAATAATATAACGGCAACCTGATAAATGTACCTCCGATGAAATAGTACTTAGATATTAGACCACCCCACCCCACCACCACACACACACACACACACGCACGCACACACGCACGCAGACACAACACATACGCACGCACACACAACACACACATACACGCATAACACACACACACACACACACACACACACACACACAATCACACACATTTGACGCCAGTTACCATTAGCGAAACGACGAGACAGAGCAATACGATCCCAATCTTCACGCCAATACGATGCCCAGAGGGCTAATATAGTTGATGCTCTGACAATGACATCCAGGTACCTATATAGGCCAGGCTTTGGAGCTCTTGCTCTAGCTCTGGAGTACGTATCCCCATCAAACTTGCTGCGGTGTACAGTTGATGTCAACCCAAGCTGCGGAACACTACCTTTAACAGAAGGAACCTCGCGACCCTCGATAGATCGATAATCTGGATTGATTTTTTTTCGTCCCAGCTTTGAACTTTTGCAACAGATGGATTTTTACTTCCAGCTACGTTAAAGATTCCGAAGGCTCCCAACAGGAAACTAGCAGAAATTCCATTTCAAATCATATCGAATCCGATGTCATATGACGGAATAGCCCATTAAGTGAAAAGATGATTTCGTGTTAACGGGAACCGCGGATTTCGTGGCGGGATATCAATTGTGTATACAAAGCCTTGCCTTTGCAGTAATAACCTTACACATATTGAACATTGCTATACTATATATTCATGTTATGGCACATAATAAGAACTATACTTAGTACTACTTTAGCACGGATTGTCATTTTGTTAATTGTCCAAATTTAGTCTAACTATATTATATGCTATAAAGTATAGTTCACGAACATGAAACAAACGGCATAATTATGACCTTGCTATAGAGACCTTGTTTAGAGAGTATCAAAGGTCCAAGATAATGACTTCATATCAAAAGTAAAATTAGTACTGTGGATCTGGGCGCTATGTATATCCTTTTTGATGTTATGGAATAACAGCATATGCTTTGTTAGCAAAGCGAATTGTGTCCACACTGTGGACTATATGCATATGGTATCGTGTATTATATGTACTTGCTGTTATCTCTATTCATCTACGCGTGAATTTTGTCTGATATTTTTAATTGTCTTGGAAAATATGGCGTATATTTCAGCTACTGGTATGAAGTCTAGACATTTTATCCTGGATTCAACAATATCTAGTAGGTGGATCACCATATAGCTGTATCGAGAAGATGGTTAGGTAATGGCTGTTTATGAAGTGACCAGTAAACTGAACAAAAGTAATATATAAACAAATCTCATCATTTAAAGTAGTACTTAATATGATAGGATTGTTAGTAGAATGTCTTGTTCGATTTAGATTTTTATCTTGCGTATTACATTAAATAGGATTGGAGAATAATTCTAAAAGTTTAACATGAAAGTAAGTATGTGAGAAGACACCTTAGTCTCCCCTAAGAACACATTGATGTGTTTAATACCGTAAAACATCATACTCATCTTTACTTTTTTTTCTCCATCAAATTTAAATATGACGTTTTATATACGCCATGGACAGTATCGGTATACGTATGTGTCTCTAAGCGCAACAGTTTGTATGCTAATAATGTTCTGCATAGTTGTTGTTTCATGTTATGCATTAACTAAACGACAAGAACAAGGGATCGCATGCTAAAAGGCTATGCACATTTCGGCATGCAATTGAGTCCCCTTGACGGCATCCCTGGGCATCAACAAAGCATAAAGATAGAACGTGTTGTCTGCGGCTTGTCGTGAGCAGGAATATAAAATAGTTTACGACGATAACTTGTCAGCTGCGTTCATGTAGAGCATCGAACGCTGGTGCTTAACTATCAGCTTAACTATTACTTTACGTGTCCAGAGAGACATGCGCAGAACGATGAGTAGGCCGAAATGTTTGATGGAACAGTATTGGGAAACAGTATTCTTACTACCTGATCTCAGATCCATGTAGCTATTAATAGATGTAGTATGCGAGATTCACATACATAATACATATTAAGAAATCTAAGAATAGTTTAGTAGTCTAGGACCTATGTCGTCATCATGGAAACGGTCTAATGCTATTTTTACATTATGGCTAATAAACACTATTAAGCCCATTATTTATTCATATTAATATATATTCAATGTAACCAATGTTATACTATACAAAATACACACACACACATATATATATATATATATATATAGTTTTAAAAATATAAATACAACAAAACCATCTATCATGGACGAAACATGCAGTTTGCTTGTTTGCCAATCCACTTTCAGTTGATTTGAATATAAATATACACAAATAACTCTACGCAAATTTTGAATATAATATGAATAACTGAACAAATACCAAGTATGCGAAATTAGACGCACACAAGTGCTACGTGAATAACAGGACACACACCAATGATATGGGAATAACTGGACACACACACCAATGATATGGGAATAACTGGACACACCAATGATATGGGAATAACTGGACACACCAATGCTATGGGAATAACTGGACACACACCAATGATATGGGAATAACTGGACACACACCAATGATGTGGGAATAATTGAGCACACGTCGATGCTATGACTATAATTGGACCTACAGTAGTTTGTATATGACTGGAACTGTATAACAAGGATCACCAAAACAAGATAAGTAGATAAGAAATAGGCAACTGTATTTGTTATATAATTACTAGTATTCATGAGCACTTCACTGGTACTAGTATATGAAAGTACGTATATTACCCTATATTGAAGGCTTATGTTTCCTCCTACTTGCTATGTAGTAACATATGGTATACAAATGTCAAACGAGAGGAAACTCGTTAATTGACGTGGCTAAACGTTTTATACTCGAATTTCAACAGATGGTCATATAGATACGACCTTCTAGACAAGAGGGATATATACATGTATATTGTATCGGCCATTAATGGTTGATGAGTCCTATTTGTCTAACTAGTTGTAATTGATACAAACCTAGCCGGGGATTGCAATGGAACGCATGTGTTATCTAAATCTAACAGAACCGTGCTTCGGAATCAAAGAAACTATGTAACGTATATATCCCTTGGTCTTGATTCAGGGATTACATTCCCAAACATTGCCTAGGTTTAGGCTAAACTAACGCAGACGTATCTAAATATTTACCTCGGTGTAAATTACGTCCGTATGAACAAGGCGAACACTTATGACTTGTTGGTGCCATAATGTTATAACATCAGCCTAATTAATACTTTCTTTGTGTTTGTTTTTGTAATTGAAGTCGGGTATATATATTTCTTTTGGAAAGCTATATTACTAGATCATGATAGCCCTGCGGATCTGGTAGCTTAACAGAGTTATGGGGCTGAACATGAAACCCCACATATATTGACGTATTCATATTCACAATTAATTATTTAAAAACGGAAATATAACCTGAGAAATATATGTTTAAAAGTGAGCATAAGCTATGCTGATATTCGCGCTTCGCGGTTTCTATTGTCGCTTAGTATTATATATATATATTGGACGGATTATTTGTTTCTGTATAGTAGTGAGTAATGCATACGACCAATGAGTCATATCAGTATGGCATGCGCCACTAATATGTGGCTTGTAGAAATAGTTCAGCTATGACATAGCTATTCCAATGGCTCATCCGATGCTGTTACTAGTAAATCTATTGTGTAGTTTATTATTGGCTGGATTCACAGTTCTAGATAACTATATGATGGAACTTCCACAACGTGTGACACCGTGGTCTACTTTATGTGTACTTATATTTGATATGTGTTACAGGTAATCTGTAACACCAGGGATTACGCGAACTACCTGAAATATTCAGGCATTTCACGTATAGCCCAGCAGATTGTGGGTTTAATGAAAGAATCATGAAACTTGGCACACATCTAGCCTATACCAAGACATTAAAATATGGCTATAGGGCAGGGCCATCGCAGATTTGACTTAATTCACATATTCTTGGATGGATTAATTGTGGCAAGAATGAATTCTAAGAAAATTAGTCGTTTCACTTTGAATTCTTAGAAAATGTAGTCGTACCATTTTTGAGTTATGTCCCTTTGCATTCAATAATGAAGCAAAAATAAATACGACCAGATTCCGGTAAGTAAGTAGTCTCAGATCGAAATGTGTTTGTATATTATATAGATCACCCATCCTAGTTATAGTATGCCTTTAATGCAAAGGCTTCTATATGTAATTAGCCTATGAACATGCACTGTTGGCTATAAGACCTGAGCCAAACCTGAACTTGACACCGCTAAATATCAGCTATGCTGGACGCGGACGTAAAACCCCTAATTAAATACAAAATAGAACCTGACACTGAATAAGAATTGTAAAATAGTTTCCTTTGGCAGTAATAATTGAAGATAAAAACATGTCAGATCTAATGAACTATATCAAGAATAATACAGTAATTCAGTTGAATGTCTGATGTGACCTCTTTGGCTACGATTCTGGTTCTGGTGGAGGACACTGTAGCTAGGCCTATTATAAATAAACCCCACATATTTGGTGATCTTTTTACGCACACGAAATCAGTGGCTAGTCTTCATGTTATATATACCTGGAGGCAGTATAAGAGCATACAGCATCTATATTCTAGAAGCCTGCACATATAACATCAATCAGAATGTTTAAAACACGAGTACAGTGAACACGACCTTATGCAAACATGATATTGTTCTTTAATGTTCGAAACAATATCGACCACTGACGTCGTGAAACTGTACGAGATCCGAAAGAATGCGATTACAAACATTATGGATCTGATTCGGCCGTTTCCATTCGATAAGCTTCCATCTATTATTTAGCAGATATAATCGTAAAGGCTATAACACGAACAATAGGCATGTACATTTTAAAGTGTTTTGTTCTCTTCGTGATGACATAAAATTGTACTATTACGTCCATTTGGAAACAGATGCTTCCTATCGATAGCTAGGATGTACAATGCACTTGTATTTTTTTCTTTCTGAACTGATTCATTTACATAATATTCTATAATAACATATTATCAGCGAACAGCAGATATATAATACATTTAATACTAGAGTATTTAGCCCTGGATCAACGTGCCTTGTCCTAGAGGCTCGATATCCATTTGCTGGTTGTTTTCATTAGACCTGTTACACACTTGCAAACTAATATTCTTGGTTTTGTTTGCGACTCACAGTAATGCTAAGGACAGCGTGTATTCCAATGTGGCATTTCAATACTTTAATTCCCAACATAACACCAGTAAGAACTCTATGTCGACGGCTTAATAAACATAATCCAGGTCGTTTGGCGAAAAGTAGCTCTCCACACGTGCAACCGGTTCTAAATGGGTTTGTGCGAGGATCCATTTCCTAATACCATCACTTTAGCAGCCTCATCAATGGCAGCTACTGCATTGGCTTGATAAGACAGTAGTCAATAATTCCACGCTGAATTAAGCTGATGTGCATCGGTAGGTGACCATTATAGAATTATCGGCTGTCGTTACCTGCCCGTTTCCTTGCAGGGAGGTCTTACGAGTAATGGCGATTGATTAATACCTTAATTACCCTCAGATCGATAAGTGATCGTAATCTCACACATTTACCTGTATCTCAATACCGCCGTCTGCACACCTGAGACTTGAGTTCTTTTGATGTCATACCGTAAATTATTTTCCCAATCACAGAAATCGAGTATTTTACATGGAGTAATTTCGCCTCCATCCGAAGAAGTGTTAATGTTGACGTCTGATTTAAAAGCCATTTAATTACAGCAATTATTCTAAATCTTCCAGTTTACTTAATAAGAATTCTTTAGAATGCATGTTCATGAAGTCAAGTATACCCACACACGGATACCTTCATAGTATTGGAAACAATGCAAGTAATTACACTTAGAAACAGTCTGATGAAAGTACACTTTCGTTTATACAAACTTTATTAGGGCCAATTATCCTGCTGCTCTATAATAAATTTCTACGGCTATATTTACGTTAGAATCATCTTATTGATGTTCTTCACTTAACTAACGAGCCCAAGCATAGACTTTATATGTAGCTTGATAAGGAAGTACTGAGATTATTTTTGCATTATCTATAATTTCGTGTGTTGTCCAACCTAATTATACTAGACACATGCATGACTCTCTCGTGTACTCTAGCACTGAGGTCCAGCGCTAATTAGCTATCTTTAAACATCCAATTTTTTCTTGAATTATTTTCTGGCGAATGATTGTGTAAAACATTATTGCTTCTGACAAGCATGTTCCGGAATACCGTGACTTTGTTATTTGCTGACAGCCACAATTAAAACTCGTGTTTCAACGAGACTCTTTAAGTTAGAGTTTATAACCAAATTATGTAACGAATTTACTCTTTCCGTAGATAAAGCCCCACACGTTTCTAATACCATGCTTTAATATGTGTAAAGTCTTTTAAAGTCATAACAATTTTCTCTTTTGAATTTTGTTTCCAAAAGCAAATTCATGTTTCTTTTGTTACCTCGCGTACGCACATCAAGCATTTTCCAAAGACGACGTAATTTCTATTACGCATCTCCGAATCTGTCGGGTTGCTTTTGTTGAGCATTGAACAGAGAAAACTATAACTAAATTGCATAATTTGTTCATAATAACTGTTCACCATGAAGGATGTCATCTAACTAGCGTGTTGGCTGAACACCCATTCCGTTTAGAAAGTATTGCTAGTCAACCCCATTTATTATTTCAGTAACGCTTCTATAATTTCATTATCGCCCTTTCATGTAAATTCTTTGAAATAAATATAAATCCTAAACACCCCCCCCCCCCCCCTTCTTTTTGAATGAAGTCGTTTAAGAAAGAGTAATAACTATAGCAAATCGTTACATAACGTTTCCTTATGTTCTTAAAGTGTTAGTTATTATTGGCCGTCCAACGCTTGAAAGAAGCATCACTTCTATTACATTACTCCGATAACCTCTAGCCTTAGTTCATATTGTCTCTATAGACACACGAGAAATGAAATCAACTCACCCTATTGCTTCTCTACCAGAGATTTATTTGTAAGGTAAATAATTTCTCGGCAAGTTAAACACTCAGCATTTTTCTGCATTGCCCAGAGGTAAATAAGACATCCTTTGTGTCTTGCTCTCATAGCTGTATCGGCGGCGACACGATAGGATAAGTCAGTTTCTCAGTTGACCGTGTGTAGGATTTGACTGAAGCAAGCAATTCATGTTGACTAACATCGCTAAAGTACACAGTGAGTCTCTTGTGGGAAAAAGACCGCCGTCGCTTTCTCGCTACATGGAACAAGTCGGACAAATACATTGTGTAAACTACAGACGTGAATTTCAACAACATTAGCATACTTCAACAGAGCGTTATGTACGATATGCTGATATACATACACAATTATGTCCTCATCTACCTGTGAATCACTTTCGAGTTCCAAATCTTCATCGTGGCGCCTTTCTTTCCCAAACCAATATATTACGGTAAATTATTTCACCGCGATTTCTCGTGGTTGTTTCTAAGGAATCATGGTTATGAGGTCTATGCAAATAATTCGAATGTGCTTTTATTTATTGCAATGCATAAAAAGATGACCGTATGGAATTCGATCTTTATACATCTATGATTTATTCCCAGCTATCATGTAGACAAATCACAAGAGGCAGTGGTCTTTGAAAGGATATTGCGTGCAGAATCAATATTTGAACATGGGTGCCCTCGGTCTTTAATTGGCCGGCCAGGCATTGGCGGTGTTTTAGTATTGTCACTCGGTCGGTCTACATGTAATGATGGAGTTAATCGCTCGGCTGGAGAGTTTACGTTTGGGAGTGGTTGTGTGATAACATTCGCGATGTGGAGAGTTGACGCTTCGGATTATCGTGTTGAGGTTTACAGGCTTTGTGGACCCTTGTTCTCACTTCGATGCAGATAAACAGGCTGGTCAGTATACTTACTCAGGTATACCTGATAACACGGACTCACCTGGACTGATTGATTGGAATCGTCTGTGTCTGATCATACCGACGAGCAGCGTTGGTGCCTCATTGGTCATTGTGCGCAGGAGGAAGAGGTCCTAGCGTGATTCAACTATATTCTGATTTCGGCTTGCATTGGCGGTTATTGTGTTTCAAGTTGACTCAAATAGGAAGAGGTTTATTGGTGTTATTGTATTTCAAGGACGTTTGATATGGTAAGTGTATTACTTACAATGTATGAGTAAACGAAGGCAGAGGCAAGTGGACGAGAGTGACTTTGGCTCATCTGATTATGCTCATCGTTTGAATCTTATGTTTATGTTCAGACTGAGAACCCAATATAGGCTCTGAGAGTAGATACATGCTGTAAATAAAAATTATATCGCCGGGAGATATCTTTTTGATATCTCCGGGAGATATAACTTCAAATGTTTGTGATTGGTCAATATTCGATCATGTGACCGGAAAGGTCAACTGTCTACCATTGTGGTGTCATCTTCATCATAACAATGTTATGACGTCACAATGCAAATGCCAATCAGCATAAATGCATTGATTCCCAGTAAAAATATTTGAAATGTGCTATTTTTCTTCTTAAATGACTTAAGAATGATATTGGGTGATAAATAGAATCTCACCCTCGTGCGTTTTGATATCGTTGTTATCCTACATGTTGATAAAAGTAACGTAAATGCTCGGCAAAGCCTCGTATTTACGTTACGTTTATCAACTCGTAGGATAAATACGATATAAAAACACACTCGGGTGAGATTCTCTATAACGATAAGAGAATCATAAAATGTAATAATAAAAATGTAGCTTAGCATTTATAAACAAGATGACCGCCAATGTAGAATGAGGTGACTAGACTAGTCTAGGCATTGAATGGGCTATTAAGATAATACTATTTGAGTAACCAATTATTAATTTAATGCTGTGAATGGAAGAGAGGTTGCTGGTGATAACGGAATGCAAATTATTTGGAATCTGACTTTTATTAATCCAAAATGGCCGCCATTTAGTGATTTTTGTTTGCATTGTAAAAAGCAACGCATTTTGTTTGTTTTACGATAGCTTAATAACATGACAACATTACAATACATGTTTTATGTAAAATGAAAGCCCACTCCGTCCTCTATGAAATGATTCATAATAACCTAGTGTATGTGCATGACAACAATTGTTATAAGCGATGAATCATTTTACTTATAGTTTCTAGTCATCGATTTATCAATGCAATTTGGGTGGTGTATTGAGTAAAGCATTAACACAGTTTGAGTGAACACGACAATTAATGTGTTTTACATATGAACTGGTGTACAGAAGAGATTTATATGCAAATTATATAATGTGAAATTCCAAAGGCTTGCTAGGCAGTTTACAGTATCGTAATTAGTAGTACTATAGTTTGGCATGAAATGCATTGACACCCCTATTTCGTAGATCATCTCGGTAAATAGTTCATGGAATGAAAAACAAAAAACTCCATTTTCTTATTTCATTTGACCTAACCAAAATTTAAAAATAAATAAATATTGCACCAGTAATACAAATTCTGTTTATATAACGATCACCAAATATTTGGACTAAGGATTAGTTTATGCAGAGGGGCGACGTTCGAAAGAATGAACAGGCAAATAGGCTGAATTTGCACGTGCGGGTATGTGAATAAGAGCATCAGTACGTGCAAATCGAGCCTTTTAACCAGTTCCTTCTTTCGAACGTCGTCCCTCTGCATAAAACAAAATGGCCGCTAATGAAAAATTAAATAACTCGTCTATGCTTTGAATGAACCTTTAATACGACATAATGCGAGAAAACAATGGTTAATTTAGTAGGCTTATTTTGGATAGAGGCGATTATTGCAAAGCTATTGTCATGCACATTAATTTAAATATCCTACTCAGTAATTCAAGATGACCGCCGTTTGGTATACTTTTAGCATTTTATTTTCGAAAAATCGATATTTTCATTAATAAATGATATCTCAATGGAAGCATACCAAGGCATGTTTATATTAAACGAAATCCAACTTCTTCCTCTTTTCAAGGGTATAATAAGCTATTGTAGGTATATAACAATACATGATATGATCCGTTAAAGGCAT
>JAUTBZ010164397.1:0-10751 GCA_032361785.1 Lepetodrilus galriftensis | reverse complement strand
AAGAAGTTTAAAAGTTAATAATGTTGATGATAAACTAGCCAGTATATTGCACATGATGTGTAAAAAGCTATATGAATACCACGGGACAATATGGCAACCAAAATAGTATTGTACTTAGACAAGCAGACATCTAGTTTAAACTCAGCTATAAGATGCCTTTGTAATTATTGAATATCATATTCAGGAAGTTAATATTTGAAAACATAATTTTAGTTGAGAAAGTACCGATACCTGGGCTCATTTCACATAATGAATGTAGTGCTATGAGTCACAATAACTGGTCAGCAAGTCCGGCTTCGACTCTGTGGAACAGGACACATTGTTCTGAGGTCAAAGAGCAATGCCACTCACCGTTTCTTGTACAGCTTGATGATGGTGCTCGAGTGTATGAGCATCAGCCACTTGCTTCCCTCGCGACTCGACGCGTACATCTTGGACAGGACCATTCCCAGGGAATCTGTAAACAATGTCTTGTGCTTTGTCATCTCAGCATTTGCATGGGGATTTATGAATAAAACTTTATGACATCATACTTGTAACCTTGGTGCATGTCTCCGACATTTTCAGAAGGTGTGGAATGTTCAAATATGATGAAAAGATATATTTCTTGATCTAATCATCAAAGATATAGAATTTCAAGCCAATAAAAAGTTCAATTTTACTCAGACAACTACTATGACTATAGAATATAGTTAAAGTATATGTATCCACAAGTTTACTGAGACATTTAGTAAATACGGTCATAAGTATACCTGGTCTACCAAAAAGGAAGAAGTCATCTTCAACATTGACAACACCGTCTTCCTTCAGACCTCCTCTAAACCCGCGTGGACTGACAGCCGTGGACCCGCGTGGACTGACAGCCGTGGACTCGTACACCTGGCTTTGTACGTCAGCAAACTGCTTCAGGACCACCTGCTCTCCCTGGACAATAGACGACTGCAGCAGGTCTGAGTTCGGAATTGTATCCAGGTAGGAATAACAGGTGTTGGACAGTTCTACATTTGGCTCTAGGCTGGCATCAACGCTTCCTTCCAGGATCTCTTGGGCAAACGTCTGTAGGTCCTTCACACACAAGCCCACATGGCTGTCAATTGTTTCCATGAAGCTGGCAATGTCTGAATCGACCTCCATGGAACTGGTCACGATGTTTTCATCCAGACATACATCGGCATCCGCAACAACAGGCATCATGCATGGAGACTGACGATTTCCTTCTGTAGCAGATGCTCCCAAAATGGTACGTTGTTCGGGGATATTCTTGTCACACGGGGTCTGGTGTAGCTCAATACCTCTCTCACTGCTGGTAACGACTGGCAACGAAGGAGAAGCCTTGCTGGTGATTCGAGTGACCTGCTCTTCTAGGAAGTGATGGACCCTCTGCTGCTGCAGGAAGGAAATCTGTTCCACTCCAGATGGGGAGACCGCCGCTCGTGGAGATTCCCTGGAGGGTGGGGTCCCGACTGCCAGACGCCCGGGGTACGGGTAGCCCAGTGGACTGAGACTGATGCCGAGAGAGGCGTCCAGACTCCAGGGCAGCCCAGTGGTGTTGGCCAGGCTGGAGATGGGGTACGGCAGGGCTGGGTATGCGTAGCTGGGAGGAACAGGCGATGTGGTGCCGTGGACCATGTACGACTGTGAGGGCTGCTGACAGTGAGGCCATAGGTGCATCATTCGAGGGTTGAAGTAAACCCGGTTTGCCAAGGCCTGGGTGGCGGCGTTCTGTTCATCGTACAGAGTTGGATTGGGTAGAAACCCTGGGGCTAAAACTGTATCGGCTGGAAGTTCTGGGGTCACACACAGATCAGGTGAATACAGCAGAGGTGAATACCCACAAGATGTACCGCTTTGAGCCATGTTGCCAGGATACGCTAATCTCTGAGCTTGTGGCTGCATCAGGGGCGCAAAAGTAGGACAACCTGGTGCAAGAGACTGTATATGTTGTATGGGACTGAAATGTTGCTCCTCATTTGACCTCACACCTTGGGACCTCTGAGCAACTTCAGCACTTTCATGAATATCTAAAACTTCCTTGTCGTTGTCAATCTGTTCCCTCCCCTGATTCTCGGATGTCGTTCTGCTGTGACTGCAACTGGTGTCCTTGTCGACATAGTCCTCACCTTCTTCAGGATCAGTAGAATCTTCTACAACAATGATCTGAGACATGACACTTCCAAGTAAAGGCTCCATCTGTTTACAATATTTGTTCAATTCTTGATCAAGCCTGAAAGACTTGGAAGACAAAAGAGAAGATTTATCAGTCTGCTGTGGTACTGTAGAATGATCATCTGGTTCCATCTTGGCGTCCAGTACTTCATCATCATCATACAGAGATACAGCATCTACACAGGCTTCTTCCATTACCGTCCTTTCAGTATGAGTGTTCGTAGAGGAAGGTTCAGTAGTGTACATGGCAATAGTAGAATGATGACTCCCTTCTCTGTCTGACATTCCATCGCTTTCTGATATTCTATCATAGTCATTCTGTCCAGAACAGCTACTGCCCACTGTTTCAGCTTCGTGGTCATTTTGCAATGGGTCTGCGGATACCTCCTTGAACACTTTCTCCTTGGCTTGGTAATAATCTAGAAGAGAGGTCTTATCAAGCTGGTCGTCTGGAAGCTTCTCTTCATGATGGCCAAATCTTTGAGTCTTTGTTATGGAAAGAAGATGTGGCGGCGGGCTATGCTTCCTCTTTAGCTGACCAGGTTGTGCCGCAAACTTGTCATTGTTAGCATCGACGCTGGGCTTCTTATGAACATGATCAGATTGAGCTGCTGGTCTTGGCACACTCGTTCTGCTTGTTGTTGTACTAGGATAGTAATCATCCTCTCTCGTAACCTTTGCCTTTCTACTATCATTCACTTGTGAAGCTGGTGGCAAATATTCTGGTAGTGATTGAGTAAAGCTGCCATCCTTTGAATGATTAGCACCAGAGTCGGTATGGCCGTCACTTGAAGCTTCAGGAGTGTTCCTTGTCAACAGTTCATTGCCGGCAACATCTTGCCCGACTGAAGTCTCTCTGGTTTCCTGACGAGGAACAGATGTTGAGGGTTCGTTCTTCTGTATGTTGTCCCCTTGGGCCTTCACCTTATTAGGATTACCATGTTCGACCCCGAGGTTTTCACTACTGGCGTTCGATGCCAAGCAAGAACTAGTTTGTTTCTGCAATGATGTTTTCTTGGCAGCAACTTCAGATTCACTAGATCTTGATGATGTGTCTCTTCTATATCCTCGTACAATGGAATTGATGGTGGAGTCGTCCAGAGGGGGAGTCATTGAGCTGGTCAAACCCAGTTCTATTCTTCTGGCTGTAGCGTTGTAGCTGATCTGCTCGGCCAGAGTAGGAGCGAATAGGTCCGTTGCCAGCATGCTGTTGTGAGCAGGTGAAGGAGGCTTGGCTTGGCTTCGTTCCTTGATGCGCTTCTGGTCCAGACACTTGTCTCTCTTCTCCAGGATGGAGCGGTTTCGTCTGGGATCTGCCGAGGGACAGTCATGTAGCTCAAGTAGGTGATAGCTGCCTAGGTGGGTGTTACGCTCGTACTCTGGAAAAGATTTAAACTAATATAAGGTATCGTCTCAAAACATGCAACATATCATACATTTCTTTTAGTCTTGATCTGGCCAAAGACCTACCACAGGCCAAATAAGTCATAATAAAAAATATCCAATGAATAGGATCGTAAATAAAAGAAAAGAAAAAAAACATTAACCTTCTCCCTGCTGAATAAAATCAAAGTGTTCTATTTCTGCATGTGATCGGGCAACTTAAGTTGGGAGAGGGTTAATGAATCTTGATTCAGCCAAGACATTCAATGGATTCATTTTCATATTTCAGTATATTTAAGGCGTATTCATGAGCATATATTTATTGGGTCATAGGAAACCATGTATCAGCAACGACAAATGACTATACAACACAAAAACGGATATAGTCATGAAAATAACTCACTGAAATCTCTCCAAGGGTCGAAGGTGATAGGAAAGAGGATGTGTTCCCATCTGTTGAATCTGTCTGGATGTGGGCCCGCTGGTCGACGAGGTCTGTGCTTCTTAGCTGAAACAGTTGGGTGTATATTGTAACAATGAATAACATACTCCACCACATGGTAAATTACAAACTTTATTTTATCAAATTTCGGTAAGGATAGTGGAGAACAGCTATGTACTACAACTTTTATAATTTCACATGTCAAACCGTAATAAAATAAAATAACAAATGCTGACCAAACTGCTGCGATGTTTTTCTCAACTTGCTGTAGGAATTTAATTCATATTCCTTTCAGCACTGCAGACATGTAAACTGTTATGCTTTGCTTTGCCCAAACTACAGCTGCATTTTTGGTATTTGGGAAAACATTTCTAAATGATGCTTATCCCCCTTTCACAATAACTTAAACGGATGCGAGGTCAGCATATGTTATGTAGTAGTGTTGAATGAAATAAGTGTCCGAGTTACGTAGTGCCGAAAAGGACTTAAACGGATGCGAGGTCAGCATATGTTATGTATAGTAGTGTTGAATGAAATAAGTGTCCGAGTTACGTAGTGCCGAAAAAGATATGTCACGTTTGCTGTACTCACCTTTCACTACTGGTGCGTGAGGTTTTCCTCCTGTTTTAGCAGTTCCTGTGTTGACAGATGGATGTTGTACATATGAAGAGTCTTTGCTAGCCGACTTCTGACTGGAGAGCTGACGGCGGTCTTCACTGCTGGCTTGGACTAACAGATTCCCAGATTTCTCGGACAGACAGGAATCGGTGGATATTCCACGTTCAGGATTCTCCTGGTCCATCTTGTCAATCTCCGCCAGACTTTCTGGAAGAGTGGCGCCTTGAAGAGAATCTGACTGTCCTGCCATGAAAGAAGTCAGAGTGTTGGTCAAGCCCAGCTCATCAGAACCTTGTCGCTGTACGTCCCTCGCTGGTTTGCAGGGCTTTGACTTTGGAACAACAAGACAGCTATTGAGTTCCTCCAACATTCTGGCTGCCTCATTCCTCCTACTCTCCACGTCCTCGTCCTCGACACAAGGATTCCCTTTGGGCGGTTCACTTTTCTTCTTAGATTGATAATCAGAGGTAACTTCTAATGGGACAGAAATCTCTGCTCCCGTTTGCGACATCCACATGTTTTTGAAGACGGAGAATGAATGCACACTTTGCCTGGAGCTTTCAGAGTTGGACCTGCTTCTTCTGGTGGACTTGGACTTGCCCTCGGGACACGACAGGCTCCTCTTGAAGGAGCGCCTGGTTGTCGTCACGGCAACATCTGTTTCTCCATCTTCCGACTGCTGTACGTGTTCCGTGCTGTCGTCCAGGTCCATTGGCGTCACTTGGATGTCGTCGCTTGTTGTCAGAGCGTTTCCGTTCCAGTTTGACTGCAAGTCTGCGGCTGGTTCTGGAACTACACGTGATGCGGTTGGATCTGGCAATGTGGATGAAGCAGCTCGTTCAGAAACTATTGACGTGGTTTGATCGGGGGATATGGATGAAGCAATTTGTTCCTGAACTATCGATGATGAAGTTAGTTCTGGAATTATTGATGATGTGGTTTGTTCCACTTCACGAGGTGATGATGACATCCATCTTCTGGCTAGCCGTGGATCAAGCCGAGTTGTACTGCTGATCTTGCATGGCACAGACACCAACGCAGGCTTATACGATCCGATCTTGGACCTATAGCCAACAGCCTTGATACCATCCCCTCTCTTAGTCTTAGTGTCAGATATACTCTTGTGTAATGGAATGGAGCTCTGGGCCTTGTGATCTCTCCTTTCATGGCAGCTTTCAAAGGTGTCTTTACCTAATGTGGACAAGAGTATTTGCTCTGCTGTAGTCTGGTCACTACTAACTTCAGGCAAGCGTCCCACCAGCTCAAAGAAGTGATCGCGCGGAGATTCCCTGCTTTCCTCAACCACTGGAAGCGGGAATCCTGTCTCGGCTCCTCCGTGTTCAAGAGACTGCCCAAGAACAACCTGTGTTCCAACTACGTCGTCGTCGTCGTCGTCATCAGCGTCGTCATAAGGAGTGCTTCCAGCATCGGCGTCTTCACTTTCAACATCTTTACTGGGAACGTCACGGGCTGCGCTGTCCGTCTTCACTCCATCAGCAGCCGACTTCCGTCCTACGTGTGTAGCCGTCGTCACTGGATGGTATACGGCATCACTTGCTTCATAGGAATCGCTAAGTAAACTTTTAGTACGAAATGACTTTTGCATAAACATGTTCCTTTAGTAACTATAAATTATTATAAACAATATGGAGGCATATATTCCCCTAATCACTTTAATTTATGCTGATTACAAAAGTGGTAATTTGTTAGGAAACAACAAAGTTAAAACTTGAATTTACTCAGGAGTCTGAAAAATGCATTTAGCACCTTTGTTGCCCTCAAGCCACAATATAGAGATTTCAGTGATATGAAATATTGAATAATAAATTAACACTCTCCCAGCTGGATTAGGCACTGTAGGTTCAGACCTTTAGGGCATCTCCAGTTGCCTTCAGCATGGAGATGGTTAATAGTGGGAATTCCAAACACATCAGAATCTCTACTGCTACCCACACCCTGAAACATACCCACACCCTAAAACATACCCACACACTGAAACATTTCATCTCACCAGTTCCTATTCATTGGAGGAGACCCCACTGGATTCCTCAGGAATATGTAGCTGGAAAAGCGTGATCGTTCTCTGAAGTTGTGTTGAGCGCCGAACTTCCAGTTTTGCGCCAGGCGCCTCTGTTTAAGGCTGGAGGTAGTCATCTCAGACAGTAAGTCTTCCAGACTACAGGAGAGAAGAACATTGTAGTGACTCATTTCCCCAGCTAATTAATGCATATGCTAGTTCAGTCACAAGCCGTTATGAAAACTTAATTCAAATATTGTATGGGGATTTGTAACCAATACTTGGAGTTTGAGCATGAAATTGTACTAAAAAAGCTTTGCGAGTGCGCGATTGAATGATTTTTTTTACGGGAATCTTTTACCCATACTTAAGTGTATTTAATGAACTTATTTACTTAATGATTTAATTAATTTTGCAAAATGAATGGGTTTAAAATGAAACGTACGTAGCAGTGTCACACTGACACACTTACGGCATGACACAGACACTTACGGCATGACACAGACACACTTACAGCATCACACAGACACACTTACAGCATCACACAGACACACTTAAAGCATCACACAGACACACTTACGGGACGCCGATGTTGAAGGTAGCTGTAGGCTTGTCTCGCCTCCAGGTCCTATACGGGTGGAACTGCCGACTGTGTCTGTCCACGGCGATCTGGCCGGTGTTGAGATTCCTCATTGGCTGTCCAAACCTGTCCTGTAATCAAATGTCATGCACAACCTGTAAGTATATGCTATTGCCGTGGCAGCAATACATCTTCATACAACTGCTAGGACGTGCTGCATGTCATAAATACATTAATGAAATATCCTTTTTATTTAAGTAACTGCTAGGACGTGCTGCATGTCATAAATACATTAATGAAATATCCTTTTTATTTAAGGTGCAGAAAGAAAATGAGTGAGCAATTTATTGCTGAATATTGAAAATTGAATCTTTCACCCACTCATATCTAAACTAAACTGGAAACTTGCCTAAACATGACATGAAATCAGTGATCAACTATTTTGTAAATTTCACAATTTCTTATCGTTACCTCTTGCGATGTGCTGTTCCTACTCCCAGTAGGAGCGCTGTGTGGGCGGATATCGCTGTGCTTGCCACTGTTATTTGTATTGCCAGCTTTTCTGATGTCGAGCTGGTTACGGAGATCACCGTCCTTCATCTCATCGTTGCTCGACTGCCTTTCAAAGCGACCCCTCCGAGTGGTATTGGATGACGACATGCTTTCAGCTTGCCTCATGCCTCGGTCAAAAGGCTTCTGCTCGCGACTGGTCTCAGGAGCAGATCTTGGACGCAATGCTTCGCTCGTGAGGTCCCACGCTCTCCGCCTCGTTCTGGATTGATATCCGAATCCATTGGAGGAGTCGTTGTGCTCCTCTAGCAGATCAAGAGGAGACTGCGTTCGTCTGTCGCAAGTCTTGTAGTTGTTCTTCAGCTCGGGGATCCGAGACGTCAACAAACTGTCATAGTACTTTTTCTCAAATGTCTTCTGGTGTTCACTTTTAGGTTTTCTATCTCTATATTTCTTGGAATTTTGATTAGTGCTGGATTTATCAGAACTAACAAGTCTGTCAGCGATGTTTGACATTTTAGACAGCTTTGTGTCAACCTTATCATGCCTGGAACTTCTTTGATTCGATTGCTCGACTTTCCGCTCCCTTTCTCCATGGGAACACCTGGATTTATCACTATTCAATTTCTTGCGAGAATCGGAGGTCTTGTTTCCTGAATCCCTCTCTTTGACATTACTTGTAGAAGTTTCTTTTGATTTCTGAAATCTATCCGACTTTGATTGTGACTTGTAGTCCTTACTCAAATGCTTTTTCGAGTCGCTTGACAGTTTACTTTCCTGTAAATCTTGAGGGATCCAACTACTCCTAGCATTTGATTTACAGCTGGATTCAGCTACGGTTGATCGCAATTTGGATTTTTGCTCACCAGACGTGCAACTCTTCAAGAGACTGTCGTGGCTTTTCATTTCAAAAGTTTTCTTGCGTTTCTTTTCAGGACTGTCGGCCCGAACCCTTGTTGTCTTAGTAGTCTTTGACTGTTTTGATTTGGTAATTTTGTCAGCAATATTAGATAACTTTGATAGCTTTGCATCAATCTTTTTAGAAGTCCTTTCAGACTTATCAGATCTTCTACTCGTTTCTTTCTTCCTAGAACAAGAAGAACTGGTCCTATCCTGTTCATACAAACCTTTTCTGTGTTTGTCTACTTCCATGGACGTGTCATTTGATTTTTTACTTTTCTTGGGCAGCTCCGCAGCACTACGTCTAGACTGTCTACTAAGCACAGAGTCCCAGCTACTGCTGGAGTGTGTGGACCTGCACGGTGAGCTGGCACTGCTGGCTGGTCTGGAGAGGGAGCTACAACAGGAAGGAGAGCCAGATCGCGACTCTGATGGCGTTCTGCTTTCCGGTATTGACTCCAATCGAGACGTATGACCTTCTTTTGATTGGGATTTTGACAGTGAAGTCCTGTGTTGAGGCGATTTCCTGTGTTGATTTTTCAGCTGTGTTGGTAAAGGTGATTCCTCTAAGGAGTCCTTGACTAGCCAGTCTTCCTCGGCCACGTGGTCGTCTTCGCCAACGTCACCAGCGTCGGGGTCGGCACTGTCTCCTCTCTCCGAGACATCCGATTGGTCGGTGGAATCGGCCTTCCTGACGTAGCGGATGTCCGCCTCCTCCTCCTCCTCGTGATGTAGGATCGTCATGATGCTCTCCGACAGGCTCGACGACTGCGTGTCATTGCTCAAACTGAAAACAACATGTCATCCATCAGTGTCGGGTACTGCATCACAGATTTTGATTGATTGAATTAATGTTTTACATCGCGGCAGGAATATCTCACCCATAGGCGACACAGAAACAGACAAGTTAATAAATACTTTACAGAAATATTTCTACAATAATGGTAAGAATTGGATTACTTGAGTACGCCATAAGACATTACATCATTATGCCCTACAAGACTTGCTAGAAGATATATTTGGGGGATAATTCTAGCAATAATTGTAAAACAATTGGGAAAGTAAAAGTTGAAAGTAAAACCACAGTATGGTGAATAACTTGGCCAATATGATTTTAAAGAAGCAATTTAGACATGACGATAAATAACTTTCTGAACTATTTCCCGCGACACTAAGAAATGGATTAGAAAATGTTTTCCTTACCCGTGTAACATGTACCGAATGGCTGTAGATTTCTCGGGTTGTGCTACGACGGAGAGCTCCTGCTGGTATGTGTTGATTATCTTCACAGTGGTGGAGTCTGTCGTGACCTGGACGCGGCGAGGGGGCGACAGCAGCGTGGCCTGAGTCAGATTGAGCACGGCGTGGTCGCTGTTCTGACGCGACAGGGAGAGGAAGCCGGGGGAGGACGGCACTGGGTACTCCGCGTCGCTGGTCACGCGGCGAGGAGGAGGGGACGGACACGGCGAGGAATCCACGGTTGGTGTTGAGGAGCTGGCTGCTGTAGAGGAAGCACCTACCGGGGTCTCGGAGGACGGCACGCTGGTTTTCTTTGGGATGTTCTTCACAAGCTTCGGATTAATGTCTCTGATGAAAGTTGGAAGCACTGGAAAAATACACACAGGGAATAAACAATCAAAGCTTGCTTTCTGCATTATTAGTTATAATTTGTGTAAACCAAGGCTGAGAATGATTCTATAGGAGAGTAAAGTTTGGTTCAAGAGATGGTTGATCCAAAACATGCTATAGAGTACAACATACTAGTACATGCTGACACGCACCAGACTTGAAACTGACGATGACCTATCAACTAATCAGTATATGAAATGTTGTAACGTATCAAAAAGCTCAATATGTTATTGGAATATATAGAATAAATGAAATCATCAATGGGTAGTTCATATATAATGGTCACAATAGAGCAATGTCTACACTAAAATGAATTTTTTTGATGATTAATCTAACATGCAATAATATGGATAATGAATGTTCACGTACAACACACACGAGAGAACAATACAGGAAGAGGATTTGTAGACCAGTTCAATGAAATTGATACCTTTGATGAGGTATGATGACATTTAATGTCGTATATAGAGGATCTAACATGAGTGGTCATTTAATACTGAATTTAT
>JAUTBZ010164386.1:0-10752 GCA_032361785.1 Lepetodrilus galriftensis | reverse complement strand
CATCCCCTTGACGATCATCGGCGCCTCCTGGACGATGCTGGCTATCGACTATCATGTCTCGATGCCGGCGATGATGGGCTTCATGCTTCTCTCGGGTGTCATCGTCAACAATGCCATTCTGCTGATCCACTTCGCCATCGAACAGATACAGGCCGGCATGACCAAGCGTGAAGCGATGCTCGAATCGATCAAGATCCGTACCCGCCCCGTCTTGATGACCGCCTTTGCTGTCTCAGTCGGTATGCTCCCCGTCGCCCAGGGCGCCGCCATCGGCCTCGAACGCCTCGCCCCCTTGGGAGCCGTCGCCATCGGAGGCCTCATTGTCGGTACCTTTATGACACTGGTTTTTATCCCTATCGTCTTTATCTGGACGGTCAAAGAGGAGAATATACGGGAGTTGTGATGGATGTGTTCCCGCTCTCATTGTGCTGAGCTGTAGTGTGGGCATTCCTGCCCACGAAAAGAGCGATAATCTTGAGGCGCTACAGTTTATCTCTTTCTCTTTTTGTTTCATTTAACGAATCCAGCCATTCCAGTATCTGCATTAACTCTTTTGAGGTTATTTTATCTTTATAGGGAGGCATCATCATATTGTGAAAACCTTTCCATTTTCCCTGACTCCCATTTTTGATAACGGTTATTATCTCATTGCCATCTTTTTTTGATATACGAGTGAAAGAGGGGCCGGCTTTATCTTTGTGAATATCGTGACAGTTGAAGCATCCTTTTTTTCTTGTAGCCTGTTCACCTTTTGGCAATGCGTCAAATGCAGATTTCTCCTGCATCTCTTTGAGATAACGCTGCTGGTCATAAAACCCATACATATATGCATCTGTATGCACGCATACACACACACACACACACACAGACACACACACACACACACACACACACACAGACACGTAAATTACGAAAGTAGATTTTAGTTCAGATCGGTCAAAACTGATTACGTGCCAACACCCCTCAAGCCAATTACAGCGCCAACATTAAGCTAGATTTTAGATGTCATTAAATCATATCGCAGTCATATATGTTAACTACTAAGGATGTATCCAATGCATCTGTTATTTCTGAAACATCTTATATAGTCATATATTCATATTCACTATGGAGAATCCTCGATTCCACTTAGATAAAAAACGAATTCAGCATTTTCGGGCAAGAATATATTGATTCACCGTAGGTATTTTCATCCAAAGTTGTCCAGTTATCGACACTAAATCACGTCTGACGTCCTACAAATTTGACGGTGAAGCCATAGCAAGCGTTCTTTATGGGTAGTTTATGTTCATAGTTTTCTTTCTGGACATAAACACTAAAACAATAATTATATTATAACGATAAAGAAAGTGTGTATACGATAGTTCAGTGTGTCACCGCGTAATCTAGTAAAACACTCTGGACATGAGGAATGTCCAATAAGATGAAAACGTCGATAGCAACAAGAGCCAATTACATTGCGAAGCGTTTGATGGATTTGATCGATTCGTACCTAGATCTATTCCGGAATTATGGTCGAATGTTCATATCAACATATACGTGTATTCTAGCTTTGCAATCAATAGAGTCAGTTTCACTACTTGATTCCTTTTTTAGCTGATCATGGTGTTGTCATGGAAACAGTTTTTTTCCCCTGCGAGCTTCTTAATATTATATAAAGCATTTATTTGAGCATATGTTGAAAATGTGGCTAAATGGCATGACAAGAACATTACGTGCATTTCTTTCGGATCATGAACAAATTTTATATAGTATATATTTTTCTTCTTGTTCTTCTCTCTTCTATATTTAACATGCTCCTTTAGCCAGGATCATCTAACTAAATGATGAATAAAAGAAAGTTTGAAGAACAGTCTGGGTTCTTTTTTAATAGAACCATCAATTGACACTTTGCCAGATATGGAATTAAAGTTAATTCTAACGTCATATACGCACATGTATTTTTATTAATGGCGCAGTTGCTTGTTAATAACTTCAATTATTGAGATCTTATAATAGAAATCGCCTTTAATACCAGTAAACAGCGGTTGCTTAAAGACATTCAAACAACTGTGAATATAAGGCTCTGTATTCACTGATTCTGCACAAACCTCCAAATGAGTTGGGTCCCTCCTGTTATATCAGACGAGTCCCGAAATAGTCCAAACGTGGCCCAAGTCGGATGCAAAGCTAAGGTGTAATACTCGGGGCAACAGCGTAGCCAAATGACGAAGCAGCACGAAATTGCTCTTTCAAAATGTCCGCGGGGCAAACACAAAAGTTTGTAAAGTGAATTAATGATTGGTGAAACTATTCCCTGGCTATGTAAATAAGTTCGTCAACCAGTTCTGCACTGTAAAGTGTACTGTTGAGACCAGTGCGACCATTGAGACGGATTGAGACCTTGCAGTTAAATCAAGATGCCCTACTGCATATATCACAGACATTGCAATTAGAGAAGTGCTAACCTTCCTCACAAGCTGCAAACATCAGATCCGGAGATTACGAAACTCTGAGTACGAGTGTTCTGCACAATGTGTGAACAGAACTGAGTTGAGCACGAAATCGTACTAAAAATGTTTAGTAAAGATCTCTGGGCAATATAAATGTCGGATTTATGAGTATAAATATGTCCGGTATAACACTGAACCTGAAATCGACCAGTACAAAGTTAAACCTAAAGCTAAATATGAAACGATGAAGACCTGTTCGCATCAATTACCAAACATAATCAAGATAGGAATGTTGTTCTAATAACCGACCAAATAATCATATACAGAATTCAATTAATAAAATTAAAACAAGAGTATATTTGTGTCGATTTTTTAAAAGGTCTAATAACTTCTTCGATGAAAGGTCTTAATCAACACAAACAAACATTCAATACATATGAATTTTCTTTTATATTATAAATTAACATAATTACATTATATTGGTCTATTACCAAAGTTGATCAACTCGCTACCTGGACCGTTTCATAGGTACATATTCCAAACATAATAAGTTGAAAATTGGTATATAAAAGTTGAAGAAACATATTAATTATGTTAGCGTCAGTTCTGGATATACAGCAAAAATATTAATACATACAAATTAGTAGACGTATCAAACAGTACGAGGGGAAAATGAATAATTCATAGTACAATTATAAATGGAAAGTTGACAACGGGACAATTCATTAATAGCCTACTCGCCCCGCTATAAAACTGGCCGTATTGATGCACTCTGACAAAGGCGCTGAATTCAATGAATAATACATCTATATTAACTACCGCATCTCTGGAAATCATCGCCGATAGTTATCGAGTAACAGCACATTGTGTAATGTTGTTATACACCAGGTAATTACTCGCTGTAATACATTAGGTTTAGTAGGTAGGAGGATAGTATCTTTATGAGGTTCGGGTGACTGGTTGTTATTAAAGTAGGTCAGTTAACGAACGTGGAATGGCATCATTGGGCATCATTTGGGTATCATTGGGTATCATGTCCTTATTGCGATAAATAATTACAGGTAAACATGCTTGTTATCTGGTTATTTTCCAATTCATGATCAAGTGCACTGTTATATATACAAATATTAGGAATACTACCAATAACACAAGGACAATGCCTAATTTGTGATGTTGTATGCATCGATATAGTTAAACACCAATTGCTATATTGTATCAGCCGTATTATGTAAAGAAATGAGTTCTTTGAAACGGTGTCTCTGTGTTTAAGCCAGTACATGAAAGTTATGTGAGGACTGTGAGGATGATGAAGTCCTACTGGTAACGGCTAACCATTCTTGGTGGAATTATTAATATCTTGGATAACATGTGCCTCGACACGTGGGCAAAGAACATGCAAATTACATGACGCTCCATCACATCTTGGAAACTACAGTCAATGTTGTATATATAATTCTGCTTACATACTATGTTAAAATAATGTGTTAACACTTTATCTTGTACTCTGCGAAAACCAACTGGAGGAAATGAAGGGCATTCATTCATTCATTCATTATAGCGCTAATATTATGCTTTAAAAGCATTACAGCGCACATTGTAGATCTATGTCGTTGACTAGGGTGGTGGTGTTCCATTGACAGTCTTGGACGCACATTCTGAACAGGGGGCTGCTCCTTTCTAGCTGTTCTGTCTGTAATTACTGTTCGACACTGTGCGGTGTTTATCCTTGGTAACTGCGCATGCGTCGGACAGATAGAACAGCTAGAAAGGAGCAGCCCCTTGTCCAGAATGTGTGTCCAAGACTGTCAATGAAACACCACATAGGAAAGCGATTGACGGGAGAACAGTTTTCAGTTTTTAGATCTAAGTACAAGGAGGCTTGGAGAAGACGCCTTGTGGAGGGGCAACGTCGTGTTGCCATGTGGAGGGGTAGGCTGTTCCAATTTCAATGACATGATAGTTGCAGTGTTTTAAAGCTATATATATATAATAATGCCTAAAACTACACTATGTACACTGACGTGCTACAACGTATGTCCCTATACTCATCGCTCATCGTTGTCTGACTTACGCATGCTCTTGTTCCAGTACTTACTGAGTCATACTAAAAGGGGCTCGTCGCTTACGATCTTCGTTATTTCTGGTAGTTAATTTTCTGAAGCTCTAAGCGGTGTAATGGCCTTACATAGGCGTGTACGTCTCTGCGCCATTATGGACCTAGCTTACGAGATCAATGGATTAGATTCCACTTTGTTATCCGCTTCACGGACAACAATTGGTCTCGTTTTGGGACAATGCACGGCTAATATTCGGGATAACGCAATTTGCATATACGTAACTACTTAGTGTTGTTATCTAAAGAAGAACCTATTGAGATTTATCACCAATATGCAGAAATGTGATGTCATTCGGTACGCACGGGTATTTGCGATTACCACATCAGGAGATAATGTTCTTAAATTATGAGATAATAACCGTGATGATAACATCATCATCAGATAATGTCGTCGTAAGATAATTTAGGGATGCATATCTAAAGCATAACGTAAACTACTTTCTGAAACTACATGTAAGTTAAGTGTTGCTATCGGCTGTATTCGTGTTTGTTTTTATAGATGGTAGATATAGTAATGCAATTCCAACCTGTATATTTGGATTTGGGGGATACAATCCAATATACGTTTTCAATCAGAAAATACTTTGTTGTGACAGAAACCCAGCTGTATCTTAAAGAACACAAGAAAAAAAATGTTATGTGTCAATGTTACTTGTCAGTATAGGCCAGAATACAGACTATAACATGAAACGATATCGGCATCAAATTCATAAAAAGAAAAAAATATATATATATATATATATATATATTAAGTCCCATAGGCTTCGTGAGCAGTCTCATTGATAAACTAATATACAGCAAAATAGGTAAATTGGTCACATGTTTCTGAAACATTATCAATATTGATTGAAATATATTTCAAACCCCATTAGTGGTAGTATTTCTGCTACTGGTTAATTTCGCATTTGGTCAGCTAAGCTCTATTTATTCATACTGTATATTAACCTTAAATGTTAATAGTGGGTTCGGTTCACCAGATGGTGCGTGGCTCGAACTTCAATGTACTTTGAATCCTGGTATGTTGTTTTGTGAGCATATATAAGTTGCCTGCTGGTAAAGTTCAAATGTGATGCATGTTATAATTGCATATTATGTTCCTGTATTAAAGCCACAATAACTCTTAAAATGTTATTTACGAAATTACAAAATTGCCAGGGTTTTTATTTCGGCGCTATTGAAGTGCATATATATGTAAGCGCAATGTATACTCATGTCAGTTGCACGTAAGTTATTATGGATATGTGTATGGTAATATACTAACTGCTACACATGAAGTTGAACGTTGCACATCAGTTATCATGAATATATTCATGGTAATATACTAACCATAACGCGTAGAGAGCGCCGCTACAAAATAAAACACACAAAAAGCATCTATGTCCTGCAAACATATTAGTTTTTAAGTAGATATATTGGGAATAGCTGCTGTCTTTCCACTTCTATTTCCCAGGAGCATGCAGGAAATTATTTCTAACAGATACTGTCGGAATTAGTTTCCATATATTCCAATGTTTCCTGTTTTTTTTTCTCACGAAGCAAGAAAAAAAACACCAGAAGTGAAAAGGTTGGTAATGTTTTCATATAAAGTGTCGAGATCCATGGACAATTTCATAAATTTATTTCTCAATGTGCCAGCATAATTCAATGAGTTTCAAGGAGGTCGAGAAGACACAATTGTATTTGTTCTCCCTCTTCTACCTGTCTGCATCTATGCAGTACTTGTATTGATCCAACACCAGCAATCCTGTGTGCTTGCTGAGATCCCTCCTAGAGCTGGCCGAGATAAAACTCCAAACAACGCACTCGCTTAGGGCTGTCTGGAGCTATCCGTTGACTTCCGGTTGCCTCGTTTTCGGATACATAATCACCACAAGTTTCGTATCTTCTAACCAATGTGAAAAAGAAAAATAAGAAGGAAACTAGAGTTTGACTTCGCTGCTCGAGCAAACTTTGTACTGGTAGTTTTTGCATGAGGGATTGGTTTCAAGGACACGTGTAATGTTTCTCTAGCAATTGACAAGGCTTGACTTTTTTAATTTTTGTTTTGTTTCTAAAGTGTGGAAAGGTTAACGCTTACGCTTGCTATTATAGTATCGTTTTTATATATGAGGAACTGGTATCTGTATGCATATGAAAACAGAAGCGTTTCGTCAATACCATGCATTGACCGGTTCTGCATTAGTCCTGCCAAACGCCACCAATTATATAGTGCCGCGCATCAACGTCCATGCGCAATTCCTATTGTACATTGACGTTCACTCGCCAGTTATTATATCATGAATCATGCAGACGAAACAACTTACGTCAGTGAAGTGAGCATCAATATGAATATTTATTCCATTCGTCATGACGATACAATCTATCTGGTAATTTCCATCGGTAGATGCCATGGCTAGGTCTTTACCCGCTAGTGTCATGCGCAGTACAAGATCTGGGTCCAATTACACTCCGATGACTCGGTCATGTTAGTGATGTAACATACGTTCAAACCAAGGCTATCAAGTGCGGGGTATCCTTCCACGAAGCTCACGCGTATCCATAACGCTCTCTGTGTCGATCGCTGATACACTGCAAAGTCTGCCAAAGAGAGCGTTATGGTCTCAGCGGATTAAGAGAGCTTTGTGAAAGGATACCCTGGATATTGTTATTTACATTTGCCATGATTTGTATGTTTATGTTCCTTTCGGTATTGGTACTCTGTACTTCATGCTTTCACGTAGCATTAACATCAAATTAACGAATCGAATGTCTACATGATTGTTTAATGTGTTTAGTATTCATGACAATTGGACAATGACAAGGGTAACTATAATGTATTAAAATAAATACAAATAAGAATAGTTTCACTAATAAAGTGCATGACTGCATGCTCGAAGCGCTAAACGCTACTTTTATTTATCCCACTCACATTACCTTCTCAACTCCCTTGGGATCATGCAGCCGAGCAGCCGTTTTAAACGCTAGAAGGTAAATATTCACAATTTTCATCCTATCGGATACCCATTTTACAGCTAATTAGACTAGAGCAATGTGGATCTAAGCGCTTTGCTCAATAGTGCTAGACGAGGGTTTGAGCTAGGCTCGAACTCATCCAAATATTGGCTAAAGGTACAATGACAGAATGTAAAGAATTTATTTAGAGAGCAATTGTAATAAGATTGTTGACTCTAAATTCTGACAGAAAATAATCTACATATTTAGAATTGCAATGCAAATCGTAGTGTGATTCAAGCTTTTACAGAATGGCGTGAATTTGAACGTCATGGTTAGAGTAGTATCTTACTTGAACAACAGGTTAGTTCAAACTGATAGAATGCAATATATAAGAAGGATAACGTTAGAGTGGCACTACCTGTTATTAGAGTATTTCAAACTGACAGAATGCCATGTATATACGAACAATTAATTTCCTTTCCTTCTCCACCAGCAAGGTGGTTCACATTAGCAGTTTATTGGGAGGGATGTATTTCCCATTGGAGTATCACTCACCATCAAATTTAAAGAAGATTAGATCGATCTCTAACATTTTTTTTTTAATCACCATTGACATGCACAAGCTACCATCAGTTATTGAATTTGACGTCGTTAGCGTGAGAATACAATCTGTGAGGCTTCAAACTTCAAAGCACTGACTCTAGATCCTGCTATTTACATTAATTCCAAAACTCAAGTGTTTACGCGTATCGGCAACTATCGTTAACTAAAACGAACTCTCCCCTTCAGCAGACAGAAGAAAGAATTATCTCCTTCAGCAGACAGAAGAAAGAATTATATCCTTCAGCAGACAGAAGAAAGACACGGCTATTACCACAATACACGATTACATCGCATGTCCGAAACAATTCTCACCGAAGTGACGATTTCTGTTTCTTTTCCCCACTTATTGTTAGTTTGATGGGGCATTCGGCCTGAAATGGTCTGGGGATGCATCTGAAATTACCAGAATCGTGCCAACAACAACGAATAAATCCTCAGTCCCAATGCAAATGAACGCAACTGCAATAACTGTACTTCAATGCACGATAAATATTATTCTGGTACGCTCCTACCGCGGCACCGGAAGTGATCGAATAATACAACAATTGGTTATGTCAACGCCAACGTATTCATACCGAAGACTACATTCATCCCGGCAGGAACTAATGTTGTATATACTCTGTTTTCTAAAATAATCAGAGAATAAATGAGTACAAGTGTTCTCCTAATGGAAACAGTCAGTGTCTCGGTGAGAATCAATACATGTGGGTATCACAATAGACATGACCATTATGTTCTCGTATTCTCAGCATGTCAGTGTATTTGCCGCTGCGTAATGGCTGCGATGACACGCAGATGTCTGCGCGCGTGATTGTCTGTTCACAATCAATCAGTTGATGGCAGTGGGCACGCGACGTGTTGTGTGAGCTGCACTATGTAAATAATATACGTGAAAGTCGACACTGGAGACATATACAGCCTCCGTCGGTGTTGGAACTCCGGCCTGTCAATGCCCGTCATGATCACTTGGGTTCTCGTCGGGGTGTTAATTGTAATACGAATTGGCATTGTGCGGTTATCAATTGTAACATGGATTGTCAGTGTGTGGTTATTAATTATAACATGGATTGTCAGCTTGTGGTTGTATTTTCTGTTTGCGGTTATTAATTGTAACATGGATTGTCGTTGTGCGGTTATTAATTGTAACATGGAATGTCAGCTTGTGGTTGTATTTTCAGTTTGCGGTTTTTAATTGTAGCGTCGATTGTCGTTGTGTGGTTATGAATTGTAACATGGATTGCCAATGTGTGGTTATTGATTACGAGAGGAATTGTCATTATGTGTTTATTAATTGTAACATAGATTGTCAGTGTGGTTACTAATTTTATTGTGTGGTAATTAATTGAAACATATATGTTCATTGTGTGGTTATTAATTATAACATGGATTGCCCACGTGTTAATGTTAATTGTAACATGGATTGTCAGTGTATTGTTATTAATTATAACATAGTTGTAATTCGAGTTCTGCTGAGACACATCGCCGAAGTATCTTCGTGGAAATGAAATAAATTCTGAGATCACTATGCCATTTTATTCTGAAAACATGTTTAACAAACTTGCCAATTTATCCAGATTCATCATGTCAGTGTACGGTTTTAAAAAGTTGCATTGATTTTCAGCATTAATCCTGTCATCTAATGTAACAGTGTTACTGTTAATGGACGAATCACTATGACATTATATGATGCAATTCATAATAATAATAACGACGATGATGATGATGATGATGATGATGATTAATAATGATGATGATGATGATGATGATGATGATGATGATGATGATGATGATGATGATGATGATGATGATGATGATGATGATATTAGATGTTAAAATATATGTTTATTGCAATTCTAAGTAAGATAAGATAGCATGTCTACCAACTGAATGTATCGTAAATCATAGAATTGAAGCAGTAAATATATATTAAACTAATTAATTGATGACCGACTTCTTGACAAGACAATAACAACACGAGATACGTGTTCGGGAAGACATTACTATTGACTGTTCGTGAAACCCGGAAGTATCAATAAATACTCTCTTTTTGTTTAAAGTATTTAAAAATATATAAAAATAAATAAATAAATAACATGGTTGATAGGCCGCACTGTTCTTTGAGTTCGTTTACAGAGGCCGTTTACAGATGAGGCGTAATTATCTGTAATTAAGAAAATTACTTCTTTGCGTAATCTCCTAGTTTCGTGTACTGGTGTACTAAGATTATCCAGATAGTCCCGTAATAGGCATGAATAGATCTACACTAAATGGAATCTAAACACTCTTTCGTGATCCATTACCCTGTACAGCCATAGAGTGCGACACATTACCGTCGGTGGGGCAATGACGATACGCAGTGTGTATATTTGCAAGGCAGATCTCGGATTCAATTCTGTCTCGTATACGCCTGCATGGGTAATGAATATAGAGTCACAGCATATCGTCACGCATCAGCATTGGTCAATACTTGAGCTATATATCGTAAGACGGGCATCGTTTTTACGAAGTACTCTTTATCCATCATGAACACATAGCGCTCTAGTTTAGCGAGTGCCCGATGGCAGGGTATCTCTACGAGAGCGCTATGGGGACTTATAGTTTGGCATGAAATGCATTGACCCCCCTATTTCGTAGATTATCTCGGTAAATACTTCATGGAATGAAAAA
>JAUTBZ010164375.1:0-10752 GCA_032361785.1 Lepetodrilus galriftensis | reverse complement strand
AGCGATGGCAAAATTAGTATGCTCATTCACTTTTTCCTTCGTTACGATGGATTGGATTCCATAGCCTTTCTCAAAGATAATCTTTCCTTTGTGGACCACTGCTACTGCGCAACCAGCCATGGTAAATTCGGTCATCGCTTTTTCTACGATTTGGTCGATTTCTGTGGCGGTCATCTGGGCTTTCAGATTGGGTACAAGCCAGAGTAGGAGTAGTAGAACAGATAGATTTTTCATATGGATTTGTTTTAGATTAAACAGGGATTAGTTGGTAAGGTTTAGATGCCGTGACAACCAAATTTATATTTCTGTAACCATACAGCTGCTGTCGGAATCCGTGTTCTATCCATGACATTGCGAGTAATCCGTACACCTCCGTACAATCCGTAAACTCCGTGTTCTATCAAGTCCTAACGAGAAAATCCGTATACCTCCGTACAATCTGCAAACTCCGTGTTCTATCAAGTCCTAACGAGAAAATCCGTACACCTCCGTACAATCCGTAAACTCCGTGTTCTATCAAGTCCTAACGAGAAAATCCGTACACCTCCGTACAATCCGTACCGTACAGCTGTCGGTATCCGTGTTCTATCAAGTCCTAACAAGCAAATCCTGCCATAACAGAAAATACTACAATCCAAGCAAACGCTCCAAGTAATGATACCCAATACCAAAGTAAGCCTTTGTAGCTTTTATTTTTTCTAAAATCGCAGCCTGATCGACTTCTCGATTTTGTTTGCGTTCACCAACAATGAGGACATTTTTGGGTGTATGCGCATCAGAAATAAATTGAAAAACTTTAGTGGAATAGCCGTGGTACTCAAGAATTAAAGCTCGAATGCCATCAGTCACCATTTCGGCTTGGCGTTCTAAAAATATTCCGTGTTTCAGTAGAAAATCTAATTCGTTTTTTTGCTTATTGGTTTCGATTTCCTTTCTGATTTGGTGGTGACAGCAGGGCGCTACAACTATCAAATCGGCCTTCGCAGTGATACCTTGATACAGTGCTTCATCCGTAGCCGTATCGCAAGCGTGTAAGGCAATCAATACATGAATGTCAAAACTAGGTTGGTAGTGTTCAATCGTGCCTTCCTCGAATTGTAGATTTTGGAAATCAGATTTTTGGGCGACATCATTACATAAATCAACTAAGTTTTTACGAAATTCAATCCCAACAGCTTTTGTTGGTATTTTTAATTCATTATTCAAATAATCGTAAAGCGCAAAAGTTAAATAACCTTTTCCAGCGCCCATGTCGACAATGTTGGTTATCGGTCTTTTGGGTAGCTTTTGGAGTAAGCTGCTTAATATTTCAATATAATGATTGATTTGTTTGTACTTATCTTGCGTGCTTTTAAATACAACACCATGCTTGTCTGTGATGTTTAAGTGATGCAAATAAGCTTTTCCTTTAGCCTGTACTTTTCTTATTTTTTGATGGTCATGTGTTAGGGAAGGCGCATCTGTTAGCGAAGCTTTCATGAGCTTTAACTTTGCCGTATGCATACTGATTTTTAGATTGTAATCTTGCTCTGTCGTAAAGAGATGGGCTTTCCTAAATGATTGAAAATCAATAAGTTCGGATAGCTTTTGGATAGCTTCCTTTAACGGAAAGTTTTTCGTAATGTCATTAGTTTTGTAGCGATAGACAAAATTTAACTGTGCTTTATTCTTAATTAAAACAGGCTTGATAATGACTTTTTGCAATCCAGCCTCATCGCCAAAATAATGGGTGAGTTGCAACTTGACCAATAAATTATCCTGAAAGCTTTCTTCCAGTTGTTTTAGAAATTCATGATGATTGTCAGCCATTATTTTTAATCTTTTGCCAGCTTAATCTTGCGATACTTAATAGCGCCGCCAGAATAAATATCAAAAGTGATTCCAGCATTGACACCTGCTTTAGCGATTTTAATAGCATCGAATCCTTTTTGGTTATAGACGGCGTGCATCGCACCTAAAGCAAAACGAGTCCCACTTCCAATTCCCCAAAAACGATTATATTGTGAAACTTCACGGCCTGGATCTAGTTCAAAAATCCCATATTTATTAATAATTAATAAATAGAAACGAGAGGTTTCGACATCATCAGAATCTTCATCTTTTTCACGAATATAATAATCCGATTTGAGTTTTGGATGTAGGTCGTTGAAGAATTTATAGATACTTTGGACACTCGAAAAGTCTGGGCTTTTCTTACCGTTTTTGATTAAGTCTTCCAAGACCATTTGCATGGAAACGCTTCCAGATAGGCCAATAATATTAGCGCCCCATTTGAAGAGCTTCTCATCGTTTTTGAGGTAGCCTGGGGGTATTTTGGAACGTCCGAAAGTGGTTTGGGATTCCGTCGCTATACACACGTAGCCGTCTTTGACGACAGCAGCAATTGTAGTCATACAGTATTTTTTTTGAGGTTTGGCTTAGAAGTTAGGTTTTCTTTTTTCTAGGAATGCAGTGGTTCCTTCTTTGAAATCGTCTGTCCCAAAGCATTTTCCAAATTCGCTTATCTCAGCATTGTAACCATTTACTTTTGGATTGTAACCTGCCGCCACAGCTTTTAGTGCGGAGGTGACTGCTTTTGGCGAATTTCGAGCGATTCTTTCTGCTAATTTATTAGCAGTTGCTTCTAATTCTGCCTGAGGGACAACCTGATTGACCAATCCCCAAGTATACGCATCTTGGGCAGTGATCATGGAAGCAGAAGCAATCATTTCGATGGCCTTGCCTTTACCGACTAATTCGGGGAGTCGCTGTGTACCGCCATACCCAGGAATCAAACCCAAAGAAGTTTCAGGTAAACCCATTCTAGCATTATCTGATGCGATTCTGATATGACAGGCCATTGCCAATTCTAAACCTCCACCAAGTGCAAATCCATTAACGGCTGCGATGACGGGTTTAGGAAGTTTTTCGATTTTGTCAAAAAGCATTTCGTGGCCGAGTGCAGCTAATTGCGATCCTTCTGCGACGCTGAATTCAGCAAATTCTTTGATGTCAGCACCTGCGACAAAGGCTTTTGTGCCACTTCCAGTAAGGATGACAACACGTACATCTGCATCCTCTAATATGTCATCGAGTGCGACGCTTAATTCACTGATAACCTGTTTGTTAAGGGCATTTAGTGATTCTGGTCTATTGATGGTGATGGCCGCAATATGATTTTCTTTTTGCATTAAGACAATTCCCATAATTTATTTTATTTGTTGTGTGTGAATAGATATCCAGAACGATGCGCTGCTCGAATTAAAAGAGCAAATGTAAAAAATAACATCGCAATGGGTAATTTTTGCGGAAGCAGAAACCAAATGGCAATGACCCCAATAAAATAGTATAGCGCCCACTTCCAAATTCCTTGTTTTCCACGAAGTGCAAATATCGGTAAAATTAGGAATAAAGGGTTGCTCCAAAGCAAATTAAAATTCTGGTGACAGACTTCATGTTGCGTAGCAATCCACATGAAAGAAAACAACAATCCTGAGGCAATGGCAGCGGTGTAAAGTATCGTGTCAAAACTATTGCGCCAAAAGCGATTAGACTTTGCGCTGACCAACAAGGAAAGTAAGAATACACCAAGCATCGTATAAAGTGGGGCATTAAAAGAAGCCTCGGCTGCATTCAATGTTTTGGGGATTAAAGTATTCGAAGGTTTTAGGAGCGGATGCCCGTCTAGTGTTGCTTGCGCTAAATTTTCCGAAAGGTAATCTGGTAAGAACATCTCATTGCGAAAGTCTGCTTTATCATCCGTCGGTTTCCCTAAAATAAGATTTGTCCCAAAATGATACCAAGGCGTATCCGATAAATAAGGCTTCAAAAGTGTCCGAAAAGTACGGGGTTTCGGTAAATCGGCGGGGTAGGTGAGGCTCAACTCGCTTTCCAGCAAATCCCGAATACGTGTGGAGCAATTATCAAAAAAGAAATCATAGAGATAGGAGCGATTTTCAGGTTTCATATTTTCCGCAAGGAAGTTCATTATCTTCACCTCTTGTGCATCGGTTAAATCCAATTCTTGTTGAATAACACCTCTACCTTGGCTTTTATATTCTTGTATAAAATCTTGATAGCGTTCAGGACTGACCATATAAAGCAAATCCCCTTTGATGAATTTTACGGCAAAATTAGGTGTGCGGAAATCAAAAATCCCATAGTTATAAATCACTTTTTTGTGCAAACTAGGGTATTCTACAAGGATCGCACTATGGCCATAAGTAGAGTATAATTCTCCTCCTGGAGAGCAAGTTAATAAGCTGATTTTAATATCATTAGCAGATACTACTTGCGTAAAAATAAAGAGTAAAAAGAAGAGTTTTAGTCTCATTGTTTTGGTCATAATTTTCCCCAGAAGCTCCATCGCATTTCAAAAAAAACTGATGAGCCCTTCCACTTAATAGTCAAAAGTACAAAGACCATGGAGATAACGGATGACTTTAGGGAGATATTTGGTTGTAATGTCGAGGTTAAACAGATTATGACTTCTTTGTCCTGTAGCAGGTGTTTTCTAAAAAAGCAAAAAAATGAAACTTCATCGCTAATAGAGGGAGTAGTATATTCTTACTTTCCAATCCTAGTAAATAAGGTTTTGAAAGGTGATTGGCGAATATAATATTCCATTTTGTTGTAATTGACATTATTTATTCTTAGTTTTGTTAGAATCGAACAATTTTAACAAAAATAGAAAAAATGAAAAACCTCACACTCTTCTTTGTGATTTTACTTGCTAGTCAATCACTCCTAGCTCAATATTGTATACCAAGCTCCTCTTCCAGCTTTCGCTATATTGGTAGTTTTTCTGCAAATGTAGGGCTTGATAATTCAAATTCTGGCGCAGGTACGAGTGGGTACACGGATGCCACTGCTCAAATTGTAACTCGCTATGCTGGTGGAAAAGTTGATTTTGTAGTTAATTTTGAGGATGAGTTGTATAACCCTGGTAATCCCAATTCCCAAAAAGCTGCTTTTGGTTTTGTCATTTGGGTAGATTGGAATGGGGATAATGACTTTGATGATACAGATGAAGAAGTTTATAATTCTGTACTTAGGTATTATGACTTTATTTCGGATCATTTTATTGTTCCTGCCGCCGCTGTGGTGGGGAATTATAGAATGCGGATAAGAGCGAGGGCTTCTTTTATTCCAGTAGCATGCGGTGATTTAAGTTATAGTGAGGCGGAGGATTATACCATGACTATCGTCACGACTCCTACTTGCTTGCCCCCAACTAGTTTGTCTGTAGTGGGTACTACTGCAAATACGGCTCAATTGGCATGGACGACTTCTAGTGGTGCAAGTACTTGGGAGGTCGTTGTACAAGATTTTGATTCAGGGCTTCCAGCAGGGAATGGGACATCTGTTACCAATAATCCATATACGGTAATGAGTCTGATGGCAGATCATCATTATGAGTATTATGTGCGGAATGATTGTGGTGCAGGAGATAAAAGCGAATGGGCAGGCCCCTTTTCTTTTTATACGGCATGTGAAGCTTTGGACGGTTTTCTTTTAGAAGACTTTGAAAGTGTTCCGTTGAATAATTGTTGGACGCAGTCTACGGCATTTAAATGGTATATAGGTTCTTCTCGATTTTTAGCAAATACAGGTCCAGAAGATGGTGCGGCAGGGACTAATAATTTTTTATACGCATACTCAGGAAATGCTACTGCAGGAAGCGAAGCGGTCATTTATACCCAAGCGATAGATTTAACCAATACAAGTGCGCAACGTGAAGTTTCTTTTTATTACCACATGTATGGTGTAGGGATGGATCCAGATGGTTCTTTGGATGTCGCAATCTCTACAGATGGCGGAACTTCTTATACTAGTATTTTTAATGAAGTAGGGAATAAAGGCGATCATTGGGCATTATTTAAAAAGGATATTTCAGCTTATTCTGGAGTTATTTCTTTTCGAATTACGGGAAAAGCAGGAACCGCAAATGATCCACATAAAAGTAATTTTGCCATCGATGAATTTAAAGTAGGTGGCGTTGCATGTCCCGATCCTAATTGGGCGATTCTACCTGCTTCAGTGTTTGCAGATGTGACCAAACAATCAAATGATTATTGTTTAGATGCAAGTGGATGGACTCATTATTATGATCGTATTTCTAATGAGGTTTTACTTTCGTTAAAATTAGATGCGACGGCTGTTGTACCTTATGATGCGGTCTCCATTCATGTAAAGGATGAGATACAATTAAATGCTTTTTGGGTGCCCAGTGCAGCCGGAAAATTTGTTAATAATACAAATGGTGGAGCAGTATTTATTTATAGAAGTTGGGATGTTGCGGCTACGGTTCAACCAGCGCAGGACGTCGGAGTTAAATTCTATTTTTCGGAAACGGAATATATAGAAATGAATACACATATTAGTAATATTAATGGGAGTGCTACTAAGTTAAATTCAGTAGAAGAAATGCGTATGTTTAAAGTCTTGAATGGGACAGATCCTTTTGCTGTGGCGAATTTAGCAGAAGCGGATGGAATTGATATTGCATTTGGAACGATGCCTTCAACGACTACTTGGACACATAGCTTAATGGGTGCTAATCATGTCGCAGAATTTATGGTGAGTGGCTTTTCTGGAGGCGGTGCTGGAGGAGTGCCGAATGGTGGGGCTATTTTGCCTGTAGTGTTATCTAGGTTTTCTGGAGTCGCTGGTAATATTAATAATACTTTGGTTTGGCGAACAGAGTCAGAGCACAATAGTAGTCACTTTATTGTGGAGCGTTCGTTACCAGGAAGTCTTCGTTATGAATCAATAGGAAAGATAAATGCTCATGGGAATTCAAACATTTTCCACGAGTATTCTTTTGTTGACGAACATCCAGAGAAGCTAGCTTACTATAGATTGAAGATGGTTGATTTTGATGGACAATTTGAATATTCAAATAGTATAAGTTTGTCTAGAGCTGCAAATGGTTTTGGGTTGTTTGCGGTGTATCCAGTTCCTGCGGAAACGGAGGTCAATGTGGAATTTGAAACAAAGGAAAATCGCAGGATGCAATTAAGTTTGATGGACCTTTCGGGAAAAATAATTTTAGGAGAATCATTCAACTCTGTTGTCGGTTTTCAAAAGCATTTGTTGAATCTATCTAAAGTTCCGTCAGGTACCTATATTTTGCAATTGTCGGATGGATATTTTTCGTATCGTCAACGTGTTGTAAAGTGATATTTGCTTGATTAAGTAATTTCTTATTTATAGCTTGCGCCGAAAAGAGACCTAACTAGGAATTTTTTCGGCGTATTTTTTTCCACAAGCCCAATAGCATTTCAGAAAAATCAGGCGAGACCTTCCATCTAAGTATTAAAAATACAAAGACCAAAGAAATGACAGTAGACTTTACAAAGATATTTATAATTGGGTAGCCAGAATCAAAAGGAATAAAAGTCAACAAAAAAGTGATTCCACCAATCAGGAATACCTTTAGGATATTTGGCTGAAAAGGCACGAATCCAAACTTCTTATAGATGTATGCCAGCTTAAAGAGATTGAAGAAGAATAGGGTAGCGGCTGTTGCGATGGCAGGCCCTAGTATACCATATTTCGGGATGAGTATATAGTTTAGACCAATGTTGATAAGCCCTGCAATCAAGAGGGTATAAAAATTCATTCGAAAGAATTTAGAATAGCCTATAATCTCATTATTGACACTGGTGAGCATATCAAAAAAACGGGCAGCAAGCAGAATCAAAATGACTGGAATACCTGCTTGATAGATTTGTCCATTGGGCATAAAATCAAATAAATCATGAACGGAAGTCGTGATCAAAAGAATGAATAGAAGCCCAATAATCGTTAAGTTCAAAGAAGATTTTTTGTATATCATTTCAATCTCATCAGTATCATTATCATGAAAAGCTTTGCTGATAATAGGACTGGCAATGCCCGTCAAAGCATTGGTTGGTATCATGATGATACTTGCAATGTAAGCGGAAATAACATAAATCCCAGTATCGGTTAAGTCATTGATAGAGGCTAGCATAACGGTGTCCACTTTGATGAGCATGGTGCTGCCAGCAGAAGCCAATAGACCATAAGTAGCATAGGTCCGCATTTCTTTCGATAAACCTTTGGACAGAAAACCTTTGGCTTTCTTTAGGTGTAATTGGCCCAATGATTTAATATACAAAATCATGATCCCTAATGAAATCAAATACCAAAAACTAAAAGCGCCAACTACTTGCGTAAAATTTAGCTTGTGCCAAATGAATGCTATCGCGACTATGGTCATCATTGGTTTTACACCTTGACTAATACCAACAGGAACAGCCAGTCGATGAAAATTACTGGAATATTGAACAAAGATAGAGGAGAAACTGTACCCAATAACTATCGGAATCAAATAAAGATAGTATTGACTAATCAAAGGAGCAGACTCCTGATAATAGGCTATCAATTGGCTTTTAAAAGCAAAAAAGAATACAAGAAAAATTACAAATCCAATGGAAGCCAAAGTCAAAAGAATGCGTAGAAATCCATTATGTCCATTGGTCTTGTCTTGGAATTTTGGAAAGAATCGAACCGTCAACCCCGAAGCACCCAAAACAATAAATGGTGTCAGTAACATGGCAACATCTTGGAACAACCGTATAAGCCCAATCTGTTCTGGTTCAAAAGCACGCGTAAAAAAGTAAAGATTATTGGCTCCGCCAATAATACTTCCAATTAATACTGCTATGCTTTGCTTTAAGCCTTGCCTTTGGATAACACCCATGAGGTGTTAAACTGTAATTCAAGGCATTTGTTTTGATGGGCAAAAAAAAGTAGTTACGTTTTTCCAGATCGCTAAGCTTGAAGCAAAGTTGTCGAAGACAAACGAGCATAAAGATTGGTGAGCTATCCAAGAGAAAATAAAGTAGTGGTATCTTAGCTACAGGATATATTATTGGCTCACCAATCCCTGCGGGCTTAGCGATCCGGTGCTTACGTTATCTATGCTCCATGTTCATTTCCAGATCGCTAAGCTTGAAGCAAAGTTGTCGAAGACAAACTAGCGTAAAGATTGGTGAGCTAGCCAAGAGAAAAAATAAAGTAGTATTCCTAGCTACAGGATATATTATTGGCTCACCAATCCCTGCGGGCTTAGCGATCCGGTGATTACCTTCTTTCCATTAATACACAAAAAAAAAGTAGGATTAAGACAATGTCCTAATCCTACTAGATTTTTAAAAATCAATCAATTAACCAAGATAAGATCTCAGTGCATTTCGGTTTGATGATTTGCGTAATCGACGGATGGCCCGTTCTTTAATTTGTCGAACACGTTCACGGGTCAACCCGTAAAGTTCTCCAATTTCTTCTAAAGTCAAAGACTTGCTGCCATTCAAACCATAGTAAGCAGAGATGACTTCTACTTCACGAGTAGAGAGCTTTGCTAATCCATTAGCGACCTCTTCTTTAAGACTTTGGTTCAATAAAGACTCGTCAGGATTATTCCCTAATTCTTTAGAGATATAAACGTCTAACATAGTCGAATCACTTTCGGTTGAGTTTCCGATAGGCGCATCAAAACTTACATGGCGGATACTACCACGAAGCATGTTTTGAATGTCTTTTACCTTTAAGCCCATCATTTCTGCTAATTCTTCGTGAGAAGGTTCCCGCTCGAATTCTTGTACAAATGAAGTGAAAGCAGCATTCAATTTGTTGTACGAACCACCTTTATTCAAAGGGATACGGACAAGTCTTGATTGCTCTACAATAGCTTGTAGGATAGATTGACGAATCCACCAGACGGCATAGGAAATGAATTTGAAGCCTTTAGTTTCATCAAAACGTTTTCCAGCTTTGATAAGACCCATGTTGCCTTCATTAATCAAGTCACTAAGCGCAAGACCTTGATTTTGATACTGTTTTGCAACAGATACCACAAATCTCAGGTTGGCTTTAGTCAATCGTTCTAGGGCATCTTTGTCTCCAGCACGAATGCGTCGCGCAAGCTCTGCTTCTTCGTCTGGTACAAGAAGGTCTATCTTGCCAATATCCGTTAGATATTTGTCAAGGGAGACGCTTTCCCTGTTAGTAATCTTGTTTGTAATTTTTAGTTGGCGCATATTCAGTTTGAGTTTGATTACAAAGCTATTCCAAGAACTCTGTAACGATCAGTAAAAAAAACTAAAAACTCGGGGTGAGTGTAAAGCCTAAATATACTAACAAGACGCATCGAACAGCAAAAAAGTTGCTCGGATGCTATCAGTTAACATACCATTTACGGAAAAAGAAACCTTTTTCCTATATATAAGACAAAATAAGTTGGAAGGATGTTCACCGAAAGGGAGAAAAATATCGGCTTTTATTAAAAAGCAAATATTATTCCAACTAATTTTGAAATTTAACTTTTCTATCATGCCAAAGTGGGAAAATTCTAACTTTATTTTTGCTAAAATTTTCCCATTTGGTCTGATAGATATTAACTACTACGGTAGTTGTAGAGCTTTCCCTACTTTTTAGAACAGATTTTTAAGCGTCTTTATTACTTTCCTCTTCCAATAAAACTTTACGAGAAAGTCTTAATTTTCCTGTTTTAAAATCTTTACCGATAATTTTTACCCGTAATTTATCGCCTACTTTTAAGACATCCTCTACCCGGTCAATACGCTTATTCGAGATTTCAGAGATGTGAACCAAGCCACTTGTTCCTTCAAAATCAACAAATACACCATAAGGCATCACCGTCGCAACAGTAGAATCAAATACATCTCCTACTTCAGGCATGAACGCAATCTTGTCAATCATTGACTTCGCTCTGTCTAGAGAAGC